>JAMKCH010039498.1:0-13767 GCA_023653785.1 Ophioderma brevispina | reverse complement strand
AGGTAACCAGAAATTATGTTTTTAAGTTTGGGGCTACTATCCTTTCGTAATAAATGGCTGTGGTCTGTGAGACCACTTGTAAGAGTTTCGCACCTGCCACTAATAATCATTATGTGCGTTTTGAAAGTACTTCTAATTCATCGTTTCCGTTTTCCTTATTTCATATTTGCACATGCAATGTGTCCAATATACTTTTGTGGGGTGAAATACATGCCTCTGGTTGTGGTATTGCGAGCGGTTAATGATTATTGATGATATTGCCACATAGTGCTATTTCTCGTCACACGCGCGTCAAACAATGGAAGTGATTGTTTCTGTGTAATATCCTCCGTGTGTGGTCGTTTGTATCTTGGCTGTTTAATGGTTTTTTTGCTGTTTTTTGTTGTTTTTTTTAGTTGTTTATTTTTCAAACTTGTGGACACACTACCGTGTGTCTTAATTAATCTCCTTTCCCATGTTTTGTGTGGAGCTCAAAGACTTACTCTCAGCTCCATTCATTTCTGTTTCGACTGAAACCTCTGTCTTGACCAGGGGAACGATCTGGTCACGTGTTTGGGAAGATCGCTTTTGGATGAATCTGCTATACAACTGATTACTATAGTCTTTCAATCACCTTTCCAAGAACGGAAGATTGGATATAGGGCGATAATTTGAGGAGGATGGTGGTGTTGGTGTGGTCTGAGCTGGACGCATAACCCCCGCAGCCGCGCGCGAGTGGCTGTAAGCCTGCTAGAACTACACGGGGATGCCGTCGCTCCTTCATCCCCGGTCAAGGGTAATTAGCCGGCTGACTATGTTTTCAGTTTGTAGACTTATTGACCCATCTTTTTCACTTCATGCGGGGCAATTGAATATTAATTATAAAGAAACATATACATATGTTGAATTCTAAAAAGGGAATTTTATTATGGGAAAACAAGCATTTTTTGAAAAAATAACGATTTGATGACGGCACGGCAATTGATGGGTTTATTATTGCTCGGGGGACCCTTCATGTAAAAATGACGTCACGTATCCCTACATTTGAAAAAACAACCGATTATCGTCATCGTACGTGTTTTTGAAATCAGTAAGGGAGTAAATTTTGTACTGTTTAGACATATTACACGGTGTCTTTTGGAAAAAAATAACTAGCCACTTTGGGCGGAAGGTCATGTACATCCCTTGATTTAACATAGTCGATTTATATTTCGGTCGCCCCCCCGAAGAGCAAACTGATATCTGATACCTGACACGTCACCTGGTACCTGACCCAAACTATTCATCTCGTTCCGTGTTATAACTACAATACGGCAAAGCAGCAAGCATTCTGTACCTCTGTTGTCACCGCGTATCGATCAAGATGTGAGACTATACAATTTGGTTTCGGTACAGGTAGAGAGGTAGGACACGATCTGCTCGATTTGGGGCATTGGGTATTTCCAAACGGTAATTTGTGAAACTGCTACATGCATTACTATGGCAGTCGCGGTCCCAGTGACATTAAAAAATCTCTCTTAAACTTTGTTCAAGATCTTGTAATATCATGATAAATAAGAAAAAAATATGAAGTTCATCATTCATGCTTCTGTTAAATTACCTGTGGCATAACTCAAAACTCCAGAAAACTTCCTGCAAAAGTAATCTCTATCACACATAATACCCTTGAACATACGCGCCATGGCTACGCGCTCTGTAGCCATGCGCAACGATACACTCTAATCTCAAAACAGCCCTATATAATTATTATCACCCCGAAACCATTGCACTCCTGGTTTTCTTCACAGCTGCGGGATACAGATGAATGGCATGACTGAGAGCTTCATGAAATACATCCTCCACGCCGGGAACAGTTGTTAACGGACATGTTTTTTAAGAGACGGCAGTAGTATCATATAGACTGTTACGCAGCTTCTTGATTTTTGTTTGTGGAACAATTACTGCAAAAACTGTTAGCAGGATCCTTTAGACATTCATGGGTAGGGTAGTATTTTAAGCAAAAATAAAAAAATAAAAAAATCGTGCGGTTACTTTTTTTCAGGGGGGGGGGGAGTAAGTCCCTTCATTAATGTCATATGAAGAAAATTACTGATGAAATCCTAAAGATCTCCCTCAAGCGGTGGTGGAAGTGTTTCTTTTTTTTGTGGGAAGAGTGTGGGTGCTGGGGAATATTTGAAACAAAATAAAAAAAAATCGTGTGTTTTACTTTTTTTCAGGGGGGGGGGGAGTTAAGTCCTTAACTTATGTCATATGAAGAACATGACTGATTGTAATCCTAATGATCTCCCTTAAGCTGTGGTGAAGTGTTTTTTTTTTTTTTTTTTTGTGTGAGAGTCTTGGTGCTGGGGAATATTTGAAGCAAAATAAAAAAATCGTGTGGTTACTTTTTTAAGAGGGGGGGGACTAAGTCCTTAATTATGTCATATGAAAGAAAATGACTGATCCCAAACCTAATTATCCCCCGTAAGCGGTGATGAGTGTTTCTTTTTTTGTTGGGGAAGAGTGTGGGTGCTGGGGAAATTTGAAACAAAAATTAACAAAATCGTGTGGTTACTTTTTTCAGGGGGGGCGGAGTATCCTTAAATTATTCCATATGACGAAAATGACTGATTGAAAACCTAATGATCTCCCTTAAGCGTGGTGAATTGTTTTCTTTTTTTTTGTTTGTGGGTAAGATGTGGGTGCTGGGGAATATTTGTGAAGAAAGAATAAAAAAATCGTGTGGTTACTTTGTTCAGGGGGGAGTAAGTCCTTATATTATGTCATATGAATAAAATGATTTGATTCCAACCTAATTATCTCCCTTAAAGGCTTGACTCAGAGATTTCTCGTGAGGGCGCCCCATTTTCAAACAAATTGTGTTTTTTCATGTCCATAGTGCTGTCATATACTAATCACTGTGTGAACTAGCTAAGCTCAATCGAAGTCCTTCCTATAGAAAAACATCGTTGTTTACAAATTCCGAGATCCGGAAATTTTGTTATACACAGTATCCTGGCACTGTTATATACACTAAATGTTCACTGCATCTAAACGAAAACTTCCGATTCATCTCAAACTTGGAATTGTGCATTCTATGTGACTATCTCTAGTTCGCAGTTGACTATTTTTTAATTAATATATTAAAAAAAATTATATCAGATAAATCTTCTGAGTCAGACTTTAAGCTGTGGTGAAGTGTTTTCTTTTTTTGTTTGTGGGAAGAGTGTGGGTGCTGGGGAATATTTGAAACAAAAATAAAAAAAATCGTGTGGTTCTTTTTCAGGGGGGTGGGGAGTATCCGTAAAATTATGTCATATGAAGAAAATGACCTGATTGAAAACCTGATCTCCCTTAGCTGTGGTGAAGTGTTCTTTTTTTTGGTTTGTGGGAAGAGAGTAAAACAAATTCACTGTACATAAATTTCAAAAAAGAAAAATATAAAAAAAATCGTGTGGTTTGTGGTTATGTGGTTACTTTTTTCAGGGGGGAGTGTAAGAGTAAGTCCTTAAATTATGTCATATGAAGAAAGATTGATTCCACCTAATTATCTCCCTTAAAGGCTGACTCAGAGACTTTCCCGATGAGGGCGCCCACAATTTTCAAAACAAATTGTGTTTTTGAATGTACATAGTGCTTGTCCATAACTAATCACTGTGTGAAATAGCTAAGCTCAAATCGAAAAGTCTTCATATAGAAAATCACATCTTTGTTTAAAAAATTTTCCGGATCCGGAAATTTTGTTAACACAGTATTTCCTATGGCATGTTTAACACATACAAGTTCACTGCATCAAACCGAAAACTCCGATTCATCTCAAACTTTGGAATTGAGCCATTCTAGGTGACTATTCTTTAGTCTCCAGTTGATATTTTTAATAATGTATTAAAAAATTTATTCGAAAATCTCTGAGTCAGACTTTTTTTAAGCTAGTGGTTGAGTTGAATGTTTCTTTTTTTGTTTGTGGGAGAGTGTGGGGGCTTGGGGTTTTTTTTTTTAATTTTTTATAGCAAAAATATAAATTATCGTGTGGTTACTTTTATCAGGGGGAGTTAGTCCTTAAATTATTTCATATGAAGGAAAATGATTTCCCCAAACCTAATTATCTCCCTTAAGCGTGGTGAAGTGTTTTCTTTTTTGGTTTGTGGGAAGAGTGTGGGTTGCTGTGGAATATTTGAAGCAAAAAGTAAAAAAAATCGGTGGTTCGGTGTTGAGTTCCGTGGTGTGGGGAGCTCTGATCCCGTTCTTTTTTTTTGTGGTTAATTTTTTTCAGGGGTGAGTCTTATATTATGTCATATGAAGAAAATGACTGATTGGGAAAACCTAATTATCCCCCTAAGCTGTGGTGAAGTGTTTCTTGTGTTGTTGTGGGAAGAAGAGTGTGGGTGCTGGGGAATATATTTGAAGCAAAAATTTAAAAAAATCGTACGGTTACTTTTTTTGCTATGAATCATTGAAAAAAACGGTCGGCGAATGTCCGTTAGGGGAATGTTCAGTCTAAGCGAATATCCGTCTAGCCGAATATCAATATCCAACATCCTGATAACTTTACCGTGCTTCAGATTACTCAGTGAATAATACTGCTGACAACCACCACCAACGCCATTACCAATGACTTGTGGATACGCTACGAAGAAGGAATAGCTTTAATAGTAAAAGTGAAAAAAAAGTCTGTAGAATTCTCAAAGTTATTTTTTGGAACTGAAAAATTGAAAGAGAAAGTGAAAAAGCATCAGTGTTCAAAGATTGATCCCCATCCAATTAAGTGGTTGTAGTAAGTGTCCGTACGGACGTTATGGCTAGAATGTGCGATTTTGTGCTTATTCGGCTGCTTTTGGTCCTATCCATTTGGAGGGTATTTTAGCCTCATATGCTTGTTACAGTCGTGCAAAAATCGATTTTTGATGATTTTTTTTTTTAATATTTTTAATTTTGTGCAAATTTACTGATAGTGCCTTGAAGACTAATGAAGTATAGTTAATTAGCGGTAAATAATGTGTTTTTATTCTGGATTCTAAGTTGATTAAATATTGCTTTAAAGCTCAAGATGAAGCCTATTATGTGATTGTATTCATGGGCGGATCCAGATTCTCATAGCGGGGGAGAGGCGCCAGTTCCACTGTTCGCTTTTTAAAATTTTTGCACTTGGGCTCGAATTCTGAAGAGCCGGGGGGGGGGGGGGGAGTGCCGACGCCTATATTTAAAAAAAGCACCAGGCACCCCATACAAATTGGTGTATACCGCTGAGCGCAGCGAGCCGGAATATTTTACAAATGTGTCGCAAGGCGCCCACAAACACAAAGGTCATTTTCCTAGATAAACAGGGAGCGCCCGACGCGGGGCAAAAGGCATTTTTCTACATCTTTCAAGGCGCCCGGCGCCCTTTGCTCTGCAAAAAAGGGCGGCCCCCCCTTAAATCCCGCTATGGTATTATAAAATTACAGACGCAAAAAAAAGCGCAAATTGTCGCCCCTTTTAGAGACACGAACCAACCGTGTGGACTAAAATTACACTTGCGACTACCACTTGAAAAGTCATGGGAGGGCCACTTTCTTGCAACTTGCAGAAAAATTTCATAAATTTCCGTACGAATTTGACCAAAATGGCTGAAAATTAACACTGCTAATCGCTGATCAAATTTTTTTTGTGAAACCATATATGTGTTAACCATGGGAATTGAACACAACTGCCCGTAATGAATTATAATAACCTTGCCCCCCCCCCTGCCGAGAGCCACAAGTTAGTTAAAGGGGCTGACTCAGAGATTTCAAATATAATGATTTTGAGTAGAAATTAAAAATAGTCATCAGCAGACTACACAGATAGTCACCTATTTATGTTCAATCCCAAGTACGAGATGATCGGAGTTTCCGTGTTCATGCAGTAAGCATTTGTTAGCGGGACGCGGCCCTGTGAGCGCCAGGAGGATACTCGCGGGTTAAGTTTGCAAGGGGCCGAACCTTGCGCTCCTTCTGAATTGACGCACGTGACTAGGTAAATCAGTTTCTCAAGTATTTTATACAACCAGCCTTCGCCTCGTCGTTAGATTAAAATCACCAAACGTCAAGTACCGTAGTTGGATCAGCAAACTGCGATTAATTGTTCTTTATAAACTTAATTTACCTTAAAACAATTAACTTGCATAATTAATTTCTATACCCTTTTGCTTCTCCTCACCACATACATACAGTTCACAATTTACTAGGCTTTAGCTTTAATAATGAAAATCTCTAAGTGTGTTAGTCATCAAACGAAAATCGGCACATGCCAGAAAGAAAAAATATACAATACATGTGACATAGTGAGTGTACATTTGCACGCAGAACATACATCTTTCTATAACAGAATATTTTATGTACATAATATGTAGCTTTTGGAATGTCAATTCAGAAATCACACCATTCAAGGAAATTCTCCTAAAGGTATTAATTAAAAGTCAAATTTTGAATAAAATTTGCCTCTCTTGTATGCGCAAGCCAGAATCAATAACAATTACATGTGACTATCAAAAAGTGTATATCTATACATGACATTTAATTGGTTTAGTACAATCTACACACACAACACTCTTCTAATGACACTGTTAAAAAATGTCGCGTAAATTACGGAAATTTCTTGCAACAGTATCCAGTCATTTTTTTTTAGGGTAAGATTTAAAGAAATTTCTGTCAATTAACGGAACTTTGACAGTAATTTTACAGAATTTGTCTATATTATGGAAAAAAAAAAACACTATGTATTTAACAGAATTTTTCCGTAATTTAAAATTAAGGAACCAAAAAAAAATCCGGAATATTGCTGCAGAAATTTTTGAACTATTCGTAAATTAACATTTTTGATTATTATGTTTTGTTTTTTATTTTATCTTGTTTCTAAAACAGATTTTTTCCAGAAATTACGGAAAAATCTGTTTTCTTAATTTAGGAAAATTTGTAACAGTGTTGGTAATTAAACCAGGGCACGGTGTGGTTTTCAACCATAGCAGCCTATGAATCATCATCATTGTCATCAGGAGAACCTCGTTCCCTAAGCGTCGAGATGGGACCTCGTACCTGAAGCGACGAGTGGGGCCTCGTCCCTGAAGCTGTCGGATTGGGACCTCCGTCCCTGAAGCCGTCGCGATGGGACCTCGTCCATTGAAGCGTCGAGTGGACCTCGTCCCTGAAGCGGAGAGTGGGACCTCGTCCATGAAGTGTAGAGTGAGTGCAAGGTTTGAAATCAACAATGCCTACCTTTATAGCTCATGACATACAAATCAGGTTAATGCGAAAAATAATGACCATCAGCTTCTTTATTTTATCTCCATCTTTTTCTTTTGTTTATAACTACATCATCATCCCCCCTCGTCAACTACATATACGCCATGATGTGAGTATCTGGTGAGTTTTTGTTTTAATCTCCACATCCCCCCACTCGATCTTAATACACCCACGCCATGATGTGAGATCCCAGTATTAATTACACATTTAACACTAACTCTAAAGGGAGGAGCAATATGTCCCAGGTATCTCAATCATTCATTCAATAATAATCATATCAGTATATTACATGGGGGCAAGTCATAATATTATTTCCCTAGAGAGCATGTTCTAACATATCCCTACAGAATGATACTTATTTTAATTAAAGTTAAATTTTTTAATTTTGGATTATTTTAACAAACAATTAATTAATTCACCAAATCCCACAACTGCAGAAGAAGTGATAAACTTTCTTAAAGAAACTGGTGATTACAAGGGAAAAGGTATCATGTGTCTTTAGGACGTTATGTTAATATTTAGTATTTATTTATTCACCAATAATATTCACAAAGAAATATTTAAAAGAAAAAATAACAAACTTCATATCATTTATGACGGAACGTAGCCTTTCTCAAATATAAAATAAAATAGATTAACTATCGACATGGATTAACTTCTCCTAAACTAAACAGTTGAAGCGGTGAACATATATTAATAATGGCTTCATCGACTCCTAATACTTCAGTACAAGGCTTCACATTCTCTACCTCTATTTAATTATTGACCAGTTCGGTGCGCATGTGGCAGTACATACAGTGACGTAACCGCAGTTGACATGAATTTAATCCTTCATGATTAAAGAGAAAAATATTAAAATGTGATTAATTTCTAACTTTGGAATTGTACAAAATTGTCTTTACATAATAACAACAAATCGTCATGATAATTATGCTACATTGGCCTATTATTTGGCAGTTCGGGGTTGCGCTATGTGCAGTAACATACAGTGAATGACCATTGGACAGAATTTAATCCTTCACGAATTATTAAATTTAAGAGAAAAATATTTCATAGTTCTTGATCGCTCCAACTTCATTACAAGTCTACATAATAACAACAAACATCATTATAATTATTCTCTACTTCTCATACTCATTGCCAGTTCGGTGCGCAGTGCAGTCACATACAGTGAAGACCTAGAGTTTACATGAAAGAATCCTTCATTGAATTAAAGAGAGAAAAATATTAATTCTGTCTTGATCACTCATAACTTTCATTACAAGTTTAAAATAATATCACTCAACATTATAATTATTTCCTATCTCTCCTAATTATTAGCATTTCAGTGCGCACATGTGCAGTACCATACAGTGAAAGACCTTGAATTTACATAGTGACGTGATGAATAATTAACAATGAAAATCAAAGAGGAGAAGAGATTTTCACACTGGGCATTTTTCACAAAACAAAATCGTATTATTCCGAAACATCACTAAATATATTCCCAATTTAATTTAATCATAATTTACCAGTCAGCGAACATATTACGAAGATAAATCTCACATAACAGCCCATCAGTTTGATATTTTTTGGAGGTCCATATACCTGAGTTGTACAACAACAACCAGACACCACGCCACCACTATAAGGCGCTATGTATACTGTGTACATGTATCATGAGAGACAAAGCTTAAGACAAAAGGTCACACAGTATTTGGCCCGTTACCGTAGAAGTTTGTACACGAAAAAATTACAAGATGGAGGCAAAACGTGTAAAATCGCCATCCTATCTTCAAATCGATTTTTATAAGTGGTGTGACAAACAAAACAAACACAAACTAAAACTATCTCCCACACTGCAATAAGATATGGTATACAATTAATGATTTTAAAGGAATTTTGGACGAAATATGATGAAATTCAAGTGATTTTTCTGAAGTGTAATGTTCACTGACAGTACAGCATGCACACTGCGATTTACTACTCGATTTTCACACTAATATTTTCAGCAATCTCTCGTAATACCTATTTACATGAAAGCAACCTAACATCATACTAGCGGTGGGATTGAGAATGACAAAATTATTTATCAGAAGCTATCCTGACATGAATCCATGAACTTTAACACGAAAATATTACTTCAATTTCCAAATGTGTTGGACACGAGTAAAATTGAATTTCACAACACAATTTTCGACACTATTTCTTTATAAATCCAGAAATTGAATGCACGTGCATGGATATTTTAACAATATGATTTTATGCATTTTAAAAATTATATATTTGTTAAATAAAATGCACTTTAAATATGAAACTTGCCCGCTCCAAAATGTAAGAAATATTAAAAGACAGCAATTCAGAATTTCGTCCACCCACCTGTAGTTGGATACAGCAAATGACTGTTTCCGCTAATCACACGGGGTGATTATGAGCCACGTATCGTAAACATGAATCACGCGGTGGACCGTTGCGCTGATTGGGCAATTACATGACCTTCGTGGCTGGCCCTACGCGCGGATTGGCAACAGGACGACCTTCCAAAGAGATCACGATTGTAGACACGACTTTGCATAATTAGTACTGAAGTAATGGAAATTAAGTGTAAGTAGAGAGCTATGGATAACCTTTGGGACATTAATTGTGGACAAAATAATACACCAAGAAAATACAGGCTAACTGCAATCCCGTTTCACATTTATGCACAGTTATAACAGTGCCATAGGATACAGTGTCGGCTATAAATAAATTCGGGATCCGAAATTCTGTGATTTTATATATGAAGCGGACTCGTTTTTAACCTTAGTTATTCACACATCATTGGATATGGAAAAAAAGCATTTAGGTACATGCAAAAAACACGATTGTTGAAAATGAGTGCGCCTCATCGGGAATATCTGAGTCAGCTTTAAGGGTCTGATTACGGCGGCCCCGGAAAGTTTTCCTCCGTCTATCGGTCAGAGTAGTGAAAGATATTATCTAAATTGATAAGGCGTGAGAGACTAAGGTTACTTTAGTAATCAATGTAGCAGGAGAATGTGTGTAAAATGAAACTTAAATCTCAACTATCTCCGGAAAAAAAGGGGTTCCGTGGATGTTTTTGCATCAGAGGGTCCGTCCGTTATTATGTTTTGTTTGGAATTTTTGTTTGATGTAATTGGGTCCTGAACGTTAGAACCGAGGAAAAAATTAATCGTATCTATCGGGTACTTCAGTGCTTGCACTCGCAGACACGGAAAAAGTGAACACGCAATCGCTACGGTCCACTTGACCTCTACACAGGGATAGCGGTTTCTGAGTCGCCGAGTGTCACCAACATGGAAGTTGCTTTTCTACCTTCGGTAATATGGCGGGTGAAAACAATACATACACCTTGTCAAAGTTTTTCAAAGAATTTTGCTATAGAACATTGTGTGGAATATGTTGCAGGTGTAGAAACACGCTCTGGAAAATCTCTGATTTGAGGTCCAAAATACCTGAATTCATTAAACCATAATGTATTGTTGCGGAAATGTCAACTACATAATATAAGTTGGTCTAATATGACGTGAAAGGGTGTTTGGGGGTTAAAAAGCGATGAATTTTAAGTTTTGAATAAGCGTGGTCTCTGAAGTTATAGAAATCCCAGCAAATTTTAAAGCATCCAAAATTGAATTGTGTGCTACAAAAAAAAGTCTGTCTGTTTTAAGAAAGCGAAGACTCGGAAAATGTATAACCTTACATTTACTGGCATCACGGAATTGAAATCTCATATACTATAACATGGCTTGATTTTCATAGATTTTAACTGCAGACGTGTGCAGGGAATGTGGACAAGGTCGTTTGCCTATTGTATTTGTGAATAAACCCATGTAAAATGACCCTGTCCAACAATTTTCGCTTCGCTGTGAACAATAGTACTTGGTTGACCTGCCGACTAACTGTGCGGGAAACGGTATGACATATTTCCTCAAATACTTCATTTTTTTCACTATTTGGTGTTTTTGGTCCAGAATTATAAATACTTATCATTGCTTTATAAGCTATAAAATGCATTTACAGTTTTTAATTCTCTTGCATTATCGCTGCTTATCCCTTTAAAGACCTTTGACCCCATGCCGGGCACAAATTCTGTGAAGAGTCTTAGGTCCGTATGCACAAAAGAGTTAGACCAGGTCTAAAGTTAGACTGGTCTAAGTGTAATTTTGTCCCACCAGAAAAGACATTTTCCTTTACACAGACGTGAGATTTTTTGTATTTATTTTGAAATTTGCATTTTAATCTTTCAAATTTGCTCCTTACCTAACGAAGAAAGCGTGGAAAAACTATCAATGTTGGACAAAACTAATTTTGACTTACACCAGGTCTAACTTTAAACCTGGTCTAACTTTTTGTGCATACGGACCTTAAGCTGCTTCATATTTATGAGTCACATGACCATGCAATGTTGCATATAGCAGATAAGGATTTTTCACATTAAGACCGGAAGTGCCCCTTAATGACCCTAGATTAACCTCTTGACCCATAACTTTTGTGAAGTGTCTCGAGCGGCGTCATAATCATGAGTCACGTTGCCATGCAATGCAATCTGTATGAGACAAAATAGCCAAATTTTTAGCATTTTTGGCAAAATTGACCCTTGGACCCCATGACGTTTGACCCTATATGAAAAACCTCATGTACACCGAAAAATGCATTGTTCCAGTGCAAATGAAAAAAAAATCCAATATGCTTAGTTCTTGAGTTATTTAGCTTAAAACCGTAAGTGAAATGTAAATGACCTTTGACCCCAAATTAAAAATACCTTGCATACATCAGCTAACATTAAAGACACTATCAGTGATCCACCCGAAAGAGTCAAAATATTTCAAATTTGCATGAACAGCTTAAAATTGAAGCTTAATGAAGGATACGTCGGTAGAATTCTGTTAATTTATTTTTTGGCAACTGAAAACATTAACCGAAAAGTAGGAAGAAACAGCAGTGTTTCAAAGAATAAGAATCGCCATTCATTACATATTTCTGACTTGTATTAAAGCACGACACATGAAATTTGGAATATGCTTACTTCCGGGCACACAAGTTTCCAAAAGCCTTTTTCAAGAAAACCCCAGAAAATCAAATTTTGAGCATAGAACCATGATTTTGGTGTCCAATGAAAGCAAATTACATGGGCAAGCCAATTGCGCCAAGCGCGGTCATTCTTTTACGTAGTGTTTTTGGCACAAGTCAAAAAAAATTTTGCCTAAAAAGCCCATTCTTGTACGTTTTTAGGGAAATGTTGTATTTTCTAAGTTCCATATCCAAAGGCTGACACAAGCCCTTAATAAGTTTATGATTTCATATCTGACACAGTAAATTTGGAATCTGCTTGTTGTGGGCACAAAGATGTAAAAATACTGAGAGTAACTTTCATCATCTCCCTACAGATGCATTCTTTAACATTACCTCAGTTGACCTTGGTCCAATGACCTTTGCATCATCCACATGAGGAACCCTATAATTACCAAGCCGCTTGAGCAAATATGCCCCACTTGTGTGGTTCCGTTCTACCCTTGTTATTCCTCCGATGAGTTGTAAAAGACCCGGCACCGCCATTGGTTTAGCAGCAAGCCAAGTGTGGGTCTAGAATACCCAACGCCCCAAAATATCGCATCGGAGAATTCCCGTTCTTCATAACTCTTTATACGTACGATGCACGTCACGAAACCATCTCACGAAGGAGATGAATGATGGTTACACCAGTTATCAAAATGAGCAATCATACTTGATTTAGGTAAATACTATTTTCGGAACGTAAAGGCAAGCACAGCATATGTTGGCCAGAGGGATTTTCCGGACTATATTGTGGTGATAAAGAAGTATTCAAGCTATTCAATCGCCATTTTGCTGTGTTGTAACAACTCGAAATATTAAACTTGAATTGAATAAATAATATACCCACAGGGTTTCATGACCATTTTAGCGAAAATCCACATTTGTTATTTTACCGCAAATAATACAATCCTAAACCTGACATAAACCATGATATCATTGTCCAGAGCTTTTGCTGACTCTACTCAGCAAAGTCTGTTATGTTTACCTGTCACAGCCAGAGCCTAGTGGAAGTCAAATAATGTTTAGGGCTACACGTATTTACAGCGGTTGTCATTCGCCGGTTATTTTTTTACGCGTTGTTGGAATTTTTGTTGGTTTGAGTGATGGGTTTTGTTCTCTTGACTCCTCTTTCCTATCATCTTCAGTTAAACATTTCTTGGGAAAACTGCTGCTGCTGCGCAATGCACGAGTGTCTGATTGTAATTGGGAATGGCATGCCCTATCCATAGACTCTTTTTTGATTAGGCTTTAAAGCGGAAGTGAAAGCGAAAGTACTAGTGAATTTAGAAGTCTAACGGAATCAAGTCCAATTCACTAGTGCTTGCGTTTTCACGTTTTACACTAAGCCTTTGATTATACTTCGTCGTCCATAGGCGTTTGGGCCAGCTATTGTATCATGCGTATCGCTCACGCCGACTTGTACGCTCGCGAATACACTGCGGTTTACTGCCATTTCCACATGTTTAAGACTGCGTGAAGCTATGACGTCACTCCT
>JAMKCH010039497.1:0-14027 GCA_023653785.1 Ophioderma brevispina | reverse complement strand
AAGTAAGTATATACATCCATATCAGATTTTAAAGCTGCGACCAATCCGAAAACAACAGATAAGATCGGCAGGCCGGGTGTAGTATCATGCTCGCTCACAAGTGATTCAATGTACACATTGCCCATTTGAGCCGATGCATGCATCACCGACGTCAAAACATCTGGTTTCTAGATGGTTTATGGCCACACAGATTTGTTTGTAAAGGGACATTTCGTAAACCACAGCCTCGTTCCCCGACTTACCTACACCAAAACTAGTTTAAATAGCATAACCGTCGGTCCAAGTTAAAGTATTGTTGCCTAATCTGACATGCATTCTTGATCTAGTCTAGAAGAAATCCGCCATTTTGTATTTTCAACAAACAGAAAATTTACATACCAATTGGCTTCATGAACCCGGATAAACACATCTAAAATGAACTCCTTACCCCTGAAATTTTCTGTCAATTTTCAAACCAAATATCGCATATAAAATTATGGGATTTAATTGGGCGCGGTGTGGTGTTTATTACGCGTATTTTGACACATCGTTTGTAGCGATTGGACTGAGAGTGTTGAAGTTATACCACTTAATGGAACCCACCCAAGGATTTTGTTAAAAAGTTGCAGGTGGGGTAGCCGCCATCCCTAATTCGGTAAGGCACATTACCAAGTTGCGCAACATCTTAATCACATTTTATTTACGTGAATGCAATAATTCTTGTAATGTAGTAACCAACCGTAATGTATACATTTTGCCGTTGTCTTGTAATAAAATATAACAACGGGTAATGTAATAACATTGCCGCGTTATGTAATAAATATAACGCGTAATGTAATAAAATTCCGGTATGTAATAAAAAATATGACCGCGTAGCATTGCGTGGTAATACAAAATTAAACACCCGGGGATCCGTGTTTGACTCAGGTGCGCACGCACCCCTGGGTTGAAGGGAAAATACTCTAATCAGGCAATTGTCTATAATTTATTCCATCCTTATGACATCATTAGATACATTGCTCTATTAACTGTGTTAAAATGCGTATTTATTGATAAAGTACATGGCTGCATGATTATTGGCCAAGGAGGAAATTACATTCGTGTGTGTCCGACTGTCGTTTTATTGGTCTGGAGTTACTTGTTATCCCCTACCATTATCCTGGAATCGCATATCTCTTCCTATAAAGGATGATTCCGGGAGGTTAAGAGCGTTTTTTTAAGGGCAAGCGGGTTGCCACCCATGGTGGGAGAGAGGAGATGTGGAGGGAAAAGTATAGATATTAGCCTGGCTACATGGTTCTTCAAATTCGCTATAGCGTCTTTGTTGTATGACGTACCTTACTTTCAAAATCATTGGGGTTTACTGGGGGCTTTGTCTTCTTCTTCTTGGTTATGATGGGCAGGCAGCTAAATAAAATGTTGTAAACATGGAGCCAACTCACTGGTGTGGTTGAGGTTTGAAAAGTCTATGTCCCACCGGTGACGAATGTAGGGCAATCATTGAGATTGTGATCCGCAGCAGTGTGATGATGGAGAGCCAAATTGGCAGGCTGGAGATGGCAGCAGCCCCATCAGGCAACTTGCTTGTTGAAGCGACCGACTCCTTTGCGAATCCGGTTTTAAGGTGACCCATTACTTGTGTGGAAGAGTGCTACCAGGTGGTAGTTTGTCATAGGTTTTGTAATAGTGAGTTGGTCTGGTCTTGAGGTGTCTAGCCAGGCAGTATCCATGTCTGTAAAGAGTTGGACTGGGGGCTGGCAGAGTTTTAGAAGATGTCGACAGAAAGGTCGACCGATAAGCGTTCTCCTGTTCTACCGACGGCTGGTGTGATTCTTTGGCAGTGGTATGCAGCAGGTGTTGTTGTCCCGCAGAGCCTTATTCACTAGTTGTGCGTGTGGGCTCTCTCCGAAGCAATGAAGGTGCAATGCCAAAAAGCACTGCGTAGGAACGCGATGGAGGGGGACGGAGGCAACCAGTAATGTTTCTCAAGGTCGCGTGGAGTACCGTGTCCAGCTTCTGTGTGTGAGAGCTGTTGCAACATGCTGGGGCGGAGAGTCAGCAGCGCTGTAGACCAGAGCCAAGTCGGCACAGGGGGGGGGGGTGGAAGGGTATTCCTCAAGATACCTGGGTCATACGGACTCAAGAGGTGCTGACGATAAGTAAGCTGCCGGCCAAGTTCACACCCAGATAGGTTGGCGTAGGATTGTATGGCAGAAGGAGCTCAATTGGGTTGATTTTGAAGCTGACGATTGAGCCTCTTTGGTGGTTGATATGGAAGGGCAGTAGCGGTGGTCTTGGCTTCACTCAGGCTTTCAGCCTCCAGGTCTTGAGATATGTTGCAGAAGTGTACTTTCTCCTTCGGGTCAATATGCTGTCCGAGTGGAGAGGGCAAGATGGTCGGCGTAGCCATATTGTCTAGATGTTGTTTGAGGTAAATCGCTGATATACAGTTGAACAGCATGGGAGCCAGTACAGGTCCTGTGGTACTCCATTCCTCAGACGAGGCAGCCGACTACTCTGCCCATCCCTGGGCTGGAGAATAAAGCTACGGTTGCAAGCAAGTTACTATGAAGTTAAGGTGGCGATCCGGATGGTCCTGAGAAGCTTGAGTGTTCAGGCCCTGGTGCCACACGGTGTCGTATGTTGCAGTAAGGTCCACCAGGATGACGCCTGCCTTACGACGCTTTTCAAAACTTTCCTCAATTATCCATTTGTGAGGTTTACAACTAGGTGGACAGTGCTCCGGCAACGGCGAAAATCCGCTTGTTCGTCAGGCAGATGGGGTTCGGTCGACGACGGGCTCCATCCGGGCCAGGATCATCCTCTCAAGGAGTTTGAAGGAAACACACATGGGTGGTGTTCTGGGGTTGTCGACCAGGCTGCTTGGTTTAGGGAGCATTCAAGAATAGTGGGCCGCATTGCATCAGGAACTCTGCTGGTATGTTATCAGGCCCCTGGGCCTTTCCACTCTTTAGTTGGCTAATAGCAGAGGTAAGGTCATCTAATGAGAAGGATGTTGAAAGTGAACCGTCCACGCCGAGGGTTTGGTGATCTCTTTTTTTAACAGAGCGAGTGTGATCCTTATCAAGGTTCTTGAAACGACATTTGCGAGGAGTTGCATCAGCGATTGAATTGGCAGTCACTGGACATTTCGATGGTTTGGATATTCTGCCGGTGAGGCGGTTTATAAACTCTGGACCGTCTCCTCCCAGCGCTCACGACGTTTCCTGTCCAAGCAGTCTGTCAGATCTGAAGCCTTAGATGATGCTTCTTGTAGAGGAGATCACATTCTGCATCCCCAGGAATGTGGGATATAACTGCGACGACAGCCACGTGGGATGGTTCTTCTTTGCTAAATTAATAAAGGTTTACAGTACTGTTTAAGAATTGTCCAGGTTGGGGAAGGTTGGTGTCGGGAGGTGGGCACTTAGGAGTCCGCCAGGTTCTTAAACTGGTCCCAGTCGCCTTGCGGAAGTTCCACCTTTTACTGGCTTTGTTGGTACAGGCTTAGCAAGGCTCTCCTGAGCGATCAGTGTTGGTCTATGTTGGGACTTCGGAAAGCGGTCGAGAACAGTACGGTGAACAGAGATGGTGTCCATGTTTGCAAAAGCAAGGTCGGGGTTTGTAGTGTATTCCACCTTCCAGAGTAGAAACTCTCTGGTGCTTGGGGTCGTGCAAAAGTTGTACGCCGGATTTGGAAGCCCAGTCCTCTAGGGTAGCTCCATCAGGGTCGGTATTCCTGTAATTCTATGACTGTTAAAGTCACCAACGTAAATGCAAGTGCACCCATGGGTAGAGGAGCTGCTTGAAGCCGAAGGTTAGGTGGCTTGTAGACATTGGTGACATGAAAACCTGCAATTTGGGTCGTTGCCCATTCCAGGGTGGAGTATGCAGGTGAGGTTGTAATTTGTTCCCATTGAGCTGAGTTACTTGCAAAGGTGGCAATCCCATGGGTAGCGCTCTCGGCGTGTGCAGCTAGAGTGTAGTCGCAAAATTTCAGAATGAACTGTTCAGTTGCATGTGTCTTTGGAGAGTGATTTATGCGTTTGTTTAAGGTGTCAATGATTCTTATCATGGCTAGTGAGACCTTCCACGTTCAGTTGGAGCACTGAGATGCCATCTGACTTGTCATCCGATGATGCCTGCCATAATAAGGGCAAGTGTTCCAGACTGGCATCAGATTGTGTCCTCTGACGGGGCATGATAAAATACAGTGAGATAAAAAAACAACAGCGAGTTAAAAAGACAGTGAATTAAAAAAGACAAAGATGTTAGCGTAGCCTCGTGATTATCATTCGCCTGATCAAGATCAGTTTTCCGGGGTTCGAGGAGGTTGATAATTAGTGAACCCCTGGGGGGCTTTCATGGGTACCCCTCTAGAGCTTTGGAGTAGGATGTATTATGGGAAAAAAGAACTTGCCTTTAGGATCGATTTACCAATGGCATAGCTGCGGTGTGTCCAAGAAAAAGACTCAAAATCACAACACCTCACTGGTCACTCGTCCAATAGTAGGTAGCCTTGTTCAAGGCTGTCTGCTAAGAATCGACAAACTTGCTAGTTTTTTTTATTGACATTTATTGTCAATTATATTGATGAGCATTGAACAATATAAAAATAAATTGGTATATCCTGGGGGCCTGTTGTGCACACTGGATCTAGGAGCCGGCTAGTCTGGGTATAAAACCACAAATACCTATTGTGGTCAGGTGCAGTGGCTATGCTATCAGGACGACAGCTTGTTATATACTGGCTTGTGGTTTTAATCTTCCCCTGTATAAAACTCATATTATTTTTCTGCAAATGCAGAAAAAAGCCTTAAAGATTGAACATGGCGCTCTGCCTGAGTGGATTTTATTGAACTTGGTTTGGGAAGGCTGCAAGCATGGAACATAGGGGGGGGGCCCCAGGTGGAATTAGAGCCATAAAATTACGTGCTTGATAAATTCATTTTTGCCATGGTATTGCTATTTATTAGTTTTAGGAAGGGGGAATATGCTCCACTCCTTGCATGATTTATCATTTGTATCAGACGTGTGAACCAATGAACTGAAGTTAGTAACAGAGCGCTTGACAGGCTAGAGTATGGGCTAGAGTCCACTAGACCATGTGCTAAGTTAAGCGAATGCATACAAATTGCCATGTTTTTCTAGAAGGATGCCACGCTACCAGGGTGCAGTAGAATAAAATTATAGAAAAATGCATGATTAGCATGTTTTTCCTTAAACGTACAGGGACAGCGCGCACGAGAGTACGTCCTTATGAGACGGTCGGTGGCCTCCGTGGGTGAATAGTAATTTTAATTTGTTTGAAAATCTGTGAAAGTCGAAAGTACATGGTCATGTTATTACATAACGCGTTATTTTTTATTAACTAAGCCTTATTTTTTTTTTATTACATTACACGAACATTTTATTACATTACGCGTTGAATTTTTTTTTATTACATTACACGAACATTTTATTACATTACGCGTTGAATTTTTTTTTATTACAATAACCTCGTCAATTTTTATTACTTACATGTTTTATTAGCGTAAACAACGGCAAATGTGATATATTACGTGTCGGTTATTACATTGCACGAAATTTATTACATAACACGGTGTCATAGACGTTGATCCGGTTTTTTGTATCCGACATAAGATCTTCTTCGCTGATAAAAACCCTGCTTCGGATCTATTGACACTCGTTGAAAAGTACGATGCGTGTTGCGTGACGTCCTTGACAAACATAGTAGAGTTCAAAGTACGCGAGACTCCTTGCTATTTGGACGGGACGATATTGATATGGGGTTCAATCCCTGGCCATAGTATATGACTGACCGGCCTAAGTTGCCATTACAAAACTATGTACATTGGTACAAAAAGTCCTGTACGATCGCTTACTGGAAACTGATGCATTCAGTTATACAATGGTCTGTTAATGACTGAAGAGTCAAATCTGTTTGCGCTAATATCTTAATACACGGTTAGCCTATTTGATGACCAATACAAAACTTAGTTGTGCTATGTGTGCATCCATATAAGAATGCATTATTTCTACAATGCTGTGATAATGAATGATATTTTTCATTGTCAATGTAAGTTATGTTCAAAGAACAACGTTTAATGAATGGTGTTATCATTCTGATACTTCAATGAAAAATCCAATCTATCTTTTTGAAATTTAACTCAGTCTTAGTTCTCCAGGTCCATCCTCTATCTTATATAGATGTGGAATAATGTATTTTAGGTCAAGATTTATTTACTAACTACATTACTATGTATTGTATGAGTATCATAAACTTTTTTTCCCTGTAGCCATTAAAATAATTCCTCTTACCTCTCACGGTACGGTGAATGGACAGACCTAAACTTTTAATGAGGTCTCACTTATTTTGAAATCTACTATAGATCTATTACACCAAGGGGGTTGAAGCCAATTCAAAAACCAGTCGTCCGTGCTGGGCGCTGACATTTGAATATTGCACGGAATAATTATTAGTTTGGGTGCTTGTATACACACATAATGTCAATTCCATACAAACAGATAGCCAAATCTCAGTTTTGATGTTGGGTGCTATTGGGTGGTTAAATTTTGTCCTACCCATGGGCAACACAACGAATGAAATGACACGTCAGTCGTCTTGATTTAAAATAAACCGCCTCAATGATACATCTTTTCACCTAAGCGCGCATTGCATTATGAGAAAAAAGAGTATTGCGCACAAGGATCCAGGTGCACTTTTTGACACCTGGCCACCTCTAACACATACATCAATTTGTATCACTACCGCTTAGTGTATATGCAAAGCGGCACCCACAGTATGTGAAGAAGCGGAGGCAGCCATTGCTTTATATTGTTGGTACTCTATGTTTTCTTTGTGGTCGGCAAACCATGCGAGACGATGAATTTCTAAAGATTACGTAACCGTTTTCTCTCTATCTATATAAAACCTCTTTGTATTACACTTACTATTTCGTACGGTGTACCATCGACGCCAAAAAAATCCCAAAATATCCCCCCCCCCAAAAAAAAAAAAAAAAATCTATTTGAGGAAAAAATGGTTGAAAAAAAAAATCAAAAGAAAAAGAAACAAAATCTTTTTTTTCTTTTGAATTTTTTACCATATATTCTATTTAATTTGTATTTATTATTTTTTTATTGAATTTTTTTCTGCAGATTTTTTCTTTGGTTTTTTATTATCACTTTTTTTGGGGGGGTTGTATTTTTTTTAATAAACCCAGGAAGATGGCTGCATCATGCAGCAATAGAGATTTTCACCAAATCCCGGCGATATTGATAGAGTAGTGATACTAATTTCATACTTGGTAATAATCTTTATAAAGATTTTTTTGTGTAGTTACGACTTATTGAAACTTGAGGACATTGCCAGAAAGAAGCGCCCCAATTTTTTTTCGAACCCTGTTTTTGTTGCATATTGGAATGCTTAACCAATGTATTAAATCACACCTGAAGTGAATAAGCCGAATACCCCGTCTTTATGTAATAAGATGATGATTTAGTATTTCTGTCGTGCACGACAGAAATTCAAGCATGATGTTCTATGGGGACGATTACGATAGCAGGCAGTTCAAAACAAGGTTTGCGGTTTTATTTTATACTTGTTTGAACAACAAACTTTCGAAAAAAACGTTCTCGGTAGCCTGGTTAAAACTGATCCAGTGCAATTTCTGAGAGAAATTTGTACAGGGTGTCCCAAAATAAGGCAATCCTTGCAGTTGGTGCTATAATTTCAAAATTATTGAGAATTATTCAAATTTTATAAAAAAAGAAAAATTAAAAAAAGTCAAAATTGTCTAAAGTAAATTTGAAATTATAGCACCAAACTCAGAGGATTGCATTTATTTGGGACACGCTGTATGCGCAAAAAATTCTCCCCCTGTCACTTTAACCCTCGTCCAAACGGGAGGGTTTTTCTACTACATTCACGACCAGGGGGGTTTTTACCACCTCCTGATTTTTCGTAATTAAAGGACAAAAATCATCTCTTGCTTGGTATCAGTGTGTAGCCCCCTTCCTTCTTTACATAAAGTACAAACTTTTGAAGTCCTCCCCACTTTCACCTCATATATAAGTCCTTCGCATTTTTTCACCTCAAAAGGTTGTTTCTTAGCCGTGTGGGATTCGTGGTATAATGGTTATCACACTTCTGTCCCCTTTCAATGTCTTCATTATCATTCGCCAGAAAAAAAGCACAAAAAAAAATCATAATCATGAAAATACAAAGTTGCAGCAGCAGTACTACTTTAAAAATAGAAAGGTAAATACTAAGCATAAATCCGAACGGTATAAAGAACAAGTCTTCTTGAATATCAGTTTACTGTATATCGGAACGCCACTGTTAAAATGTTGGATAATTTACCCTTTTTATGGAAGATGATATTCAACCTTACGTTTCAGTATGACGAAAGATGTAATACAGTGAAGTTAGGAAGAGTGTCAGATAGGATTGCGAGTTATATAAAAGGTGTATATAACCTGTGTCCTTTATTCTTTTGCAGTGTTGACTTGTGTGTTCACACCCATAGTTGTTTGTCCCTGTTCTTTGTGCCTGTTCGATGTTTTATTGATGCTGAGCCCCTTTTGTCAGTGCCCAGGAGTAAACATATAAAGTTAACCTTAAATGATTTATTAAGGTTATCCTAGGGAATTAACAAACTTTCCAAACGTGTTGCCAGATCATCCTCGGGGTTAGTTGGGAAAGGCAGACAGGGATTTCGTTTGTAATTACGCATTTGCATTGAGAAGGTCCTTATTTGGCATATAATCACCCGGTCTACAAAAGACCTCATCCAGGGCTGGCCTCTTTTGTTAAGGTGAGTGTATAACAACATTTAGACAATAATAACTGCGCACCATCTTTTTTGAGGTCATTGTGTGAACTATTTGGTGTGGTTTTGGGCCGAGGTTTTTCCGAGGGAGCGTAAGCTCCCGAGGAAAAATACCCGAGGCCCAAAACCAAACACCAAAGATTCACACAATGACCGAAAAAGATGGTTGTTGCCAAATGTTATTTTGTCATAATAAACCGTGTTAAATATACAAATAATCTCTCACTTAAACTCCAATTCAATTTATTTTGATAGCAGCCTCCCCTCAAAAATAGGTTAAAGTCGTCCAGGGAATCCGAAAAACAAACGTCCCATTATCCCAGAGTACACAAGTTTGAACCAATCAGAAAAGTGTAATTGAATTTTTTTTTGTAATCCATGTTCAGGGGCATTCCGAGTGTCAAAACTGAAGTGGGGGAAGGAAGGTTGTGGCCATTGTTCGCTGTTTTCAGAGCTGCGAATTTATACACTTTTGGATGGTGATAGAAAATTAAAATACAAAAGATAGCGATAGTTTAAAAAACCCTGGTTAATCTTACGGATCTCGGATTGCTTGAAATAAGATGAAGATTTTGTGCGCTACGTATGCAGTTATGATCATCACTCATCACAATTTACCGCGTGTCGGGTCTTTTCTCGACAAATGACATGGAAGTGATAGGGAGTCCTTTGAGTTTCTTGGAATTCGCCGCATGGAAGATTTGTTTTCCAACTGGTAGCACAGGGTACACAGCTTTGTCGGAGAATATTAAAATATACCATGAAGGGTACGGTAAGCTATTTTCCGTGTTAACCTCAAACCTTTTCGCGTTATCCTTAAAACTTACTGACGTAATCGATCGCACAGCGTCATCATGCATTGCCATAGTCCATCAGGTCATGACACGAATGATGAGCTGTCCCACGATCCCTAAACCCGTGGAATACAGCGGTTTTACCGGTCCCAGAACCACTGTTGTCGTAGCGTGGATTTAAAAAACAATAGTCAATTGTGTATCATGGTATTATTTACGCATGATTTGTTAGAAGCATCCAAAACATTTCATACTTGCACTGTTTCCAGGTTAATGAAGATCGCGGTCAGACATGCCGAGTTTGAGATTTTCACTCAGTCATGGTAATGAAAGAAATGACATTTCCTTAGGCTTACTAGGTATTGACGGTACATGTACATGTAGTCTACATTTCTTTCACAATATTTGTAAGACATTTATTTTTCATTTAATTTATCCATTTTAATTTGATTTTTTTTTTAAAATAATTTTTTTATCTTTGTCTATTTATTAATGTAATTTTGTATATTCATTCAAATTATTATCCATTTACAATTTTTCATTTTTTGGTTGATATAATATGTTCATTGATACACTGTGGTATTTTACATTTTTTATATAATTTCATTTATTTTTCAATTTGTGAATTGGATTGGTTATTGTATTTAGTTTTGTTTAATATTGTACATTCATTTTGTTTGATTTTGTGTATTTGATTTTGTTTATTTATTGTTGATTTGTTTGTTATTTCTTTGTTTAAACTTATGTTCTCTTTATTTAGTAATGAGTTCATTTTGGTTATTCCTTTATTTGGTTATTTTTTATCTCTTGTATGGTAATATTTTCCTATTTTATTTTACCACCCACATCCACCTCCCCCCCCCACCCATCCAGGGGGGGGGGACTATGGGGACAATCACAAAAGGCACGTAAGTGATTGCAATTTGAATATTACATTCATGATCCCTTTTGCAAGAGTTGCGTTGTGCAATGTGCATGTATCCATACTCGATTCGCCAAAAAAACGGCGTTGGAGATGTTTCAAGCACTGATTTTACATTTTGTAATGTCTTTTTGGTTGGGAAAAGTACCCGGCACGTCTTGTGTTACTCTTGAAAAGACCCACTGCCCTGGGACTGTCCATCGGATCGGCTAGACCCGATGCTCACATGTGATGTCAGGAGTCTGATGAGCCGCGGGCAGTGATGACCATACCAAGATACGGTATCAATCATGGCATTACTTTTTTGTCTCTAGGGGTTTGATCAAGAGCCCTCCGGAGCTCTTCGATTTAAGTCCTCGACGCTAAAAATGACAGGATGGGCTACAACTGTTGTCGGCTTCATCCATTTTGTTTAGTTCGAAAATGAAAATGAAATGTTGTAATCGGGCACCGCAAGAGCCATGTCCATAATACCGGCATGTGGGCATGGGAATTTCAGCCGCAGTTAAGGTAGGAACCAGGCTTGCTTACGGGGAATGAATTGTTAGAAAATCTCTTTTTTTACTTGCATATTAATTTATATTTCAGTTGTTTGATGTACTCAAGGTTTATCGCAATGGAGGTGAACTGAAAAGGTTCGCATTTTTAAAAATAATCTCATAGTGTTTTTGTATTGGCTTCAAAGTCGCTTGTTATTTTGATTTGGAAATCTATGTTTTCGCCAAGTCTATCCATCGGGGCCCCAATCAATGTCATTTACTAGCTACGTCACACGCAGGGGTCATTGTGAGAAGTCATTTGTGCTCTCATAAGACCCGCGACGTTCTGCGAGCGTGTATTTTAGGAATAATACCATGGGATTGGTTATCGCGCTATTACGCAGTTATTAATGAGTTATTTCGTAATTACCCAGGTAATTCAGATATGTGGACCCCATGCATACAGTGGGGTGTTTGATTCACTTGATAGCTAGATATTTGGTGTGGAGACATGAGTCAATATGACTCCACTCATTATCTTTTTAGTCGGCATTTGTTAGATGGCAATTTGGTAGATTTGGCAAAGTTTACTGCCTGGTGCCTGTGAGATCAACCTCTTGATTTTTGCAGTAGTTATAATTATTGCCTGTGAGGTATTCCAAAATATTAATTGTCAACACAAAGCACCAGTCGGTGAGATGCGCCCAGAAAGCGTTAGGGACGAATTTCAATACTCAACTGCCGGGCGTTTCCCGGTTCTGCCCTCTCCCGGTTCCGCGGTTCCAATTAAATCATGGAGTTTGCTGAATTACCTAATCGGATTAAAGGATTAAGAAGATTGGGCGGATTAAAGTAAACCGCCTGGAACCGGCAGAACCGAAAAAACGCCCGCCGGTTGAGTATTGATTTGTTCCCTTACCTGGTAGTCGGTCGATATTTCTTGTAGCTGCAAGTCCTGCACAGCTGGAAGTATGAAGTAAGTTGAGCTTTGTAATATCTGTAGTATGTGTAAATTATTTGATGGCATAATTCAAACACCATGATCACAAATCATAGAGCAAAAACTTTGTTATTGATTTTTGGCAGTTCATCAGAAAACTTAGTCAATTGGGCACTCTAAATAGCAACTAATGGGAAGTGAAGGAAAGTTATTTTAATTTAATATGGATGTTGTGAACAGACAATTTCAGAAATATGTAATAAAGTCCATGCAATATGTATTTAAGTGTGAAGTTTGTCTTTGACACCATTGCTTAGTGGTATATTGGCAATATAAAAAAAGCTCCATAAATTGAAAATTGGAGGTGTATAAATTTGATTATTTATTATGCGTCCTGGGTTATTTTCTCAAACTATTGAAATTCTCGACCCTTGAGCTTGAAACCAAACCACACATTATTTTTTTGGGGACATGCTGGAATGACCCAAAACCGTACAAGTCAATACAAACACCAGCCCTTGTGGGTAAAGACTTCCATATAAGTATGTACCGTTGGTATCGAGCAGCGAAATCAAGGGTCTCGCCCCGCCCACCAGTGCTGAACTATAGATAAATGTGACATGTGACGTCAACGGCCGGGCAACGTAAAAAAAGCACTGCCCGGCAGTATGCGTGACAATATGCAGTGGCTTGTGCTTTTATAAACTTCGCGCTCAATCGCGTGATAAGGTTATTGAAGCTTGTAACTGTATGGACATATTCTTCATACCTCTTACATGTCAGTAGACCAGGTTGCTATTTGTGTTGGTAAACATTGCTGTCACCTCATCGATTAGCTATACCATCAAGCTAGTTGTGATGCTGGACCATTCGCGTAATACCAAGCGGATTTAACTTGAACACGGGACTGTAAAGTTGTACAACAAATGGTTTGAACAGTTCCATGTTTTTAATTTGATTGGGGGATAATTTAGTGTATTTGATATTTGTCCAAGTGTTGTGTAATTTGATGTGAACTGTCAAATGAATAGCATGTGATCCAAACTAAGATGAACCTTGAGATTCCAAACAATCAAAAAATATAATTGATCCTGTAAGACCTTGATGTGTAATTCTAGACCATCTTATTTGGGATATTAACATCAAGGGCAAACAAAGAATAGATCTCATTCAAAATTATAGATGTCTTCTATTCATCAAAAACCGGTTTCACTGTAAAATGTAATAAAAACTGCCGTCACTTGCTTCTGTTAAAGCAAGTACCAGGAATCTTTGAACAGCTTCAAGCCATGAGACATACTTGAAGTTAATAATTATTTTGACTTTTAATTTGCATATTAAATAAAGGTGTGTCCACGCTTCACATTCGTGTCCGTATCTTAGTGTGAAATTTGTGTGAGATTTTGCAAATCCCAACTTCTCCTGTCTGGTGTGACAGAAGGTCGTTTGGAAACGGATTTATAAAGGTAAATATGTACAGCACCAAAAAAAAAAAAAGAACTGTCTTGTGGGCTCCCTTGTTAGTAAACTGCAAGCAGCGAACTAATATTAAAACTCCAACGTTGTTCCATTAAACATATTCTTAAGTATAACCATATTCATGACAGACTCAGCGCAGGCCTTTCTAAAGTCTGCCTGCTTGACTATAGCGTCATTGAATGGGATGGTTTTTCCAATGCAAAACGTAACATCATTGCTGATATTGTGTAACAATCTCCAATTGAGCTGCAGAAGACAAAACAAAGTGCCTTTTAAGCGCCGCTTTAACTACAGGAAAGCAGACTGGAATGGTTCACTGATGACCTGGAATCAGAACGTGAAGGGGATGCTCCAAAAACCCCAGAACTATGACAAATTTGCCCAACTAGTGAACAAGACTGCGCGGAGATTCATACCCAAGAGCTGTAGGACGGAATATATACCAGGCCTTTCCAAGGAAAGTTCTAGAGAATATCAAGAGTAGATCACCATGTTGAAGCTGATCCTTTTTCGACTGAACAACTGTGAAGGTGAGGAAGTTTCGGAGAGGGTCTCCCACGAAAAGATCAAAACCTGGATAGTTTAATTGAATCCACCGAT
>JAMKCH010039496.1:0-13971 GCA_023653785.1 Ophioderma brevispina | reverse complement strand
CTTCATGGATTTAAACCAAACTTAGTCATAGGTGCAATTTGTGATCCCACATTTGTTGATGAGGTAAAGGTCCCATACCATGGTCAAATGTCTTATGAGGTCAGTTGTAAGATAGGCTGAAAATGTAAATTGACCTTAATTGAAAAGTTGAAGTTCAATGGAACCAAACTTGGTTTATGATATTACGCAACCCCTCAATTATGCATGTCAAAGGTCATGTCAAGGTCAAGGTCATATGAGGCCTATCATTCACAAGAGTGATTTTAGAGAGTTAGAGAGCGTTTATCTCTACACATGTCAATATCTAAACAACCAAACTGTTTAAAATTTCTAAACACCAAATGTTTCATTTCTAAACACCATGTGTTGAATTTCTAAACACAAAGTGTTTAATTGCTAACATTTACCCTCTAACACCACTGTGCCCTTCACTTTCTAAACACTGTTTTTACAGTGACTGAACCTTATTATGTGTTTCAATTATCACCCTTTTAGGCAACAAGAGGTTCTGATATTTTTACGCATTGCCACATTTTGGGATTTTCCCCATTTTATAGTTAATTTAGTTTATTTATATTTTAAAAGGATTTTTTTTTTAAAAATCAATTTTCAATAGAAGATTTACTCCATATTTTTAATTTTTCACATTTTTTGGTTGCTACTGTCTAGTCAACGATAGTAAAAGAGGATATTATAATAAATCGGGGATTCCTGATTGTGAGTTATAATTGTCATTGTAACAGCAGTGCTGGAAAGGCCATATTTCTGTCCATCGATTATGAATTAGTGCCACCTAACAAAAATTGCCGCTAATGTGACTCTAGATGCATGTAGACACACATACATGGTGCTTTTTCATGGTATTTCATAGCATTAATATCCTTCTTTGGTGACCCAATAACCCTTTTTTTCTTGAGAATATCTAGTGAACCATAAACAAAAATAAAGGTGCTAGGATCATGAAAATGCACCTTTAACATATTTTCTTGTAGATCTCTATGAGTTGAGCAGTAAAGGGTACTATAACATGCAAATCTTGATTTTGTAGGCCTATATAGCAATAATCACACACCATGATTTTTCTGATTTTTATAGAATGATAGTTCTTCCATACCCCACTTAAGTATTGAAAGAACCAAAAATGTATGGAAATTTTAGCAATGAAGTATATAACACAAGTCGCCTTTTATCAAGCCTTCTGGCACTTAAAACTATTGGTCCCTCGGTTACATCAAGTAAGGCCTACTATTTTCTTGAGGGGCAAATAGTATAGGCCCACTTCATTTCACCTTGGGCTCATAGTTTTTTTTAACCCACACCAGAGCCTCTCATGGCGTATATATTGGTATATATTCATATAGGAAGTTCACTACCTACTAGATGATGCCCCATACTAAAGGGAAGAATCTGAGCCTATTACCTCACTCCTCACCTGAATAAATCAATGCATTTTCCAGGCATTTTCAAACTTTATTTCCTGTATTGTCTCTTTCATAACAGGTCCAAGACCAGCATTCTCATACGCATGTCTATTTGCTTGCTCACAATCTGGGTCTCCAATCTACCCATCGAGCCTTGGTTTATTCTACCGATGCGGGTTATGGAAGGTCTGGTTGGGGAAAGCCCCGGTAACCCTTAGCACAAAGCACAACATTTCAAAGACCCCAAAAGGAATTCTGGTATTGGAGGGGAGGTACAGTATATAGATCAAGTAAAAATGGATTTTGTTGGGGTATTTACCACACCATGCACATATCATAATAAAATTGTCTTTTTTTTTAACTGACTGTGATTGCCGTATGCAGGTATGACTTTTTTCCTGTACATGGGACCCAATGGCTTAAAAGGCTGACTCAGAGATTTTCCTAGGAGGGCGCCCTCAATTATTCAAACAAATTATGTTTTTGCATTTTCTAAAGGCTTGTCCATAATACTAATCACTGTGGAATAGCTTAAGGCAAATCAAAGTCCTTCATATAGAAAATCACATCTTTGTTATAAATTTCCGGATCCGGAAGTTATTTCTCCACAGTATCCCTATGGCACTGTATACTATACATAAATATTACTGCATGAAAATTAAAAATCTGAGCCTCTCACTTTGAATTCAGCATTTTTAGGTGTCTATCTTCCGTTCTAGCTGGCTATTTCCACTTAATCCTCCGAAAAATTAATATTTCGCATCTCTGAGTCACCTTTAACTACCCCTCCAAAGGATGGGTATCATCATTGTTCGTTGCCCAAGTCCAACTGAAACCATGGGGCGAGCAATTCTAATTTTAATCAATATAGCTCGCATGGATATGAAAGCCAGAATTAAGGACAATGGTGTTAATTTTAATCAATATGCTCTCATAGATATGAAATCCCGAATTAAGGACAGGGTTTAGCTCTCAGCAATTGACCATGCCAGAATTGAACTAGGGACTTCATACAAGGTTGATACCCTATACACCATACCATGTTTCTCCTACCAGTGGTTGCACCGACCTCTTTTTCCTGTCATTTTTCTTTCGGCGGGGGGGGGGCAGAAAAATGTGGGGTGGGGGAAAATTCCCCCGTGCCCCTCCTGGAATCGGCACTGTCCCTATGAAATTGATATTCTTCAAGACTACATGTAATGAAATGTTAATTAAAAAGAATTGTTTTTAAAAAAAAAGCTTATATTTAAAGCTAAAACTTTGAATGATAAACAAATCCTTTTGGGACAAAACTAATTTTTCAATCTCCTTTCCTTGAAATTTCACTTTTGCTCATTTTTCTCCCCTCTACTGCCCCTATTTTCTTCTTCACTCATTGATAATAACTATAATTTATTTATTTATTATGTCAGTCAGGTCAGGTTTCTTTTGAGGGCCTACTCTGGTATCCTGGTAACCAATACCACATGTTTCATGGGCCGAGTTGTCTGCGGCTAAAACCTACACACCCCCTCAGTTTTCAAGGAATCTGATGAGGAGGATAGCTAGTTACCCTGGTAGAATGAAAAAGAAGATCTACCTACAGGCGTCAGCTCTGGAGAGCTAATGTCGGTCATCCAGCCCCCATGCCCGGTGGCTCACTCAATCTGTGATACGCCGTAATGACTGTTACCAAAAACGCGGACGAATATGGCACGCGAGAGCCAACATAGATGTGAACCCCTTTTGTAATACAGTTTTTTTTGCGTCAAAAATCTGCTGTTCCCAATACATATCCACTGGGATAGAACCACCATAACGATGGGGAACCATTGCAGTACCACCATGGCTTGCCATATTTTTCCGCGTTTTTGGCAAAGCTTGGGTACGAGCATGCGGTCCATGTGCCCGTTGGTGAGGCCCACCGGGCAGCACAATGGTACATTCGCATTGGGGTTGTTGCTCAAAGGCTAGCCCCCACCAACAACTTGGATTGGCATCAGGGAGGGCAATCCTGTCAATTATCTTTTGTTCCAAATAAACTCCTAACACAGCAGTATTGCTTGAGTGGGAGGTGAATCCGGCAACCCTGTTTAGGCGGGGAATAAAACTGGATTTAAAACTTTGGTTTAACAACTATTTTCATTCATTCACATTTACAAACAGGTTGGCTCGAATTAAATTTTTGTTCATTTTCTATCTTTCAGTTGGGATGACATGGCCAAATATGACCTACCAGCCATGGTTAATTTATCTCAAACACAAACGGACATAAAACATACTTACGTGGGGTCATCGCAAGGTACACTATGGCATTTGCTGGGGCTGTCAATCACCAAGGAATTGCAGAGCCAAATCCACCTCTTTGCATGGCTATGCTCCATGGTAATGTGTCACATTCAGACCAGTTCCCTGCGGCTGACTTACGCCAGCTCATGATGTATATGAGACACATAATGGTAAGGGCTAGGTAATTTGTGAAAGTTGTCAAGGGTATACAAAATGTTTGTGCATAGATTGCGTGCATTGTTGCAATACAACAAAAGCGTTGAAAGTCCTTATTATGAGAATACCAGAATAAAACAAAAAATTATCGCCCGCAAACACACTTTTGACAACTGAATTGGAGTCTTATTTCGTCCAGTAAGAAATCCTGTGTAAATTTTACGAAATTTCATCGGGCAAATATAATTTTTATTAAAAAATTGTTGTTATTGCTTTAAAACATCTTTCTATGGAGACTGGGCATATAGAGGGGCACATTATAAATACAATGCAGGACCTCTTGATAGGACTATACGGCAGATTCCCGCAATGGCTTTGTCTGATTTTTGCGCATAATAGCCTCGTGCATGTACTACTTTATCAGTGTCAAAATTTGTGTCGCCATTGCTTTAAACAATCAAAGGAGAAAATTTGCATGGGGTCAACGCGTGACAAAGTACTGATTGATGTTATGAACCATGTAGATTAGCAAAAACATGCTAATGATCATGGGTACATTCTACAGGGTGACCAATAAACTTACCCAAAATGAAAGTGATATTTTTTCCATTTTTAAAATTTGATAAATGTGATTTTATTTGATCATAAAAGAATGGGTAATTAAAAATGAAATTAAAACAAGTAAAAAAAATCATTTTGGTTGAGCGGTTCTCACGATATGGTCCACTGAAAAAATAAGTCCGCCCAAACAGACTTGTCTCGGGAGCATATTTTTCTTAGGCATAGAAATCCCCATCTAGTACCCAATTCCCCAACCTAGTTCCCATCACACCCAGTCTAATAAATAGACAGGGTGCGATGCTTAGATTAGTAATACACGGGTGCGTGTTACAAACCACATAGGATTAGGTAATAGACGGGGTGTGATGCTGAATCCAGGTAAAAATGTAAATACACTGGGGTGATTCTCTAACCCACATAGGATTAGTAAATACACTGTTTGCGATGTTCTAAACCACATAGGATTAGTTAATAAACACTGGGGGTCAATGCTCTAAAACACATAGGATTAGTAAATACACTGGATGCGATTCTCTAAACCACATCGGATTAGTAAAATACACTGGGGCGGCGATGTTAGAAAACACATCGAATTAGAAATACACTGGGTGCGATGGTCTAAACACCTAGAATTAGTAAATACACGTGTGCGATGCTCAAACCACATAGATTAGTAAATCCACTGGGGGTGCGATTCTCTAACCCACATAGGATTAGTAAAATACACTGGGTGCAATTGCTCTCTAAAACCAATAGGATTAGTAAATACATGGGGTGCTGCAATGTTATAAACCACATAGGATTAGTTTAATAGAATGGGTGCGATGCTCTAAGATTAGTAAATACACTGGGTGCGATGTACAAAACCAATGTAGGATAGTAAATACACTGGGTGCGATGTTGTAATCCATGCAAGATTAGTAAATACACTGGGTGTGATGCTGTAAACCCCTAGGATTAGTTAAATACCAGGGTGCGATGCTCTAACCCACATAGGATTAGTAAATACACTGGGTGTGATGTTATAAACCATGTAGGATTAGTTACATACATGGGGGAGCAATGCTACAAACCATGGTAGGATTGTAAAATCATGGGTGCGATGTTTCATCCAGTAGGAATAGTAAAGAGACTGGGTGCGATGCTTAAACCACTTAGGATTAGTAAATAGTCTGGGTGCGATGCTCTCAACCCACAGGATAGTTAAATAGACTGGGTGCGATGCTCTAAAACACATAGGATTAGTAAATATACTGGGTGTGATGTGCTCTAAACCAAATAGGATTGTAAATCACTGGGTGCGAGCTTAAACCACATAGATTAGAAATTACACGGGTGCGATACTCTAAACCACATAGAATTAGTAAATACACTGGGGCGATGCTCTAACCCACATAGGATTAGTAAATACACTGGGTGCGATTCTCTAAACCACAGGGAATTAGTAAATACACTGGGTGGGATGCTCTAAACCACCTCGGATTAGTTAAATCCACTGGGGCAATGCTCTAAACCACAGGATAGTAATATATTACTGGGGCGATTGCTCTAAAACCACATCGGATTGTAAATAGGGCTGGGTGCGATGCTCTAAGATTAGTAAATACACTGGGTGTGCGGTGCCTACAAACATACGGATAGTAAGTACACTGGGTAGTGATGCTACTAACACATAGGATTAGTAAATAAACTGGGTGCAATGCTCTAACCACATACATGTAGGAATTAAGTAAATCCGCTGGGTTGCAAATGCTCTTAACCAATGAGGATATTAAATAGACTGGGTGCGGCTCTAAACCATACAGGATTAGTCAATGCACTGGGTGCAATGTTATAAAACACTAGGATTAGTAAATAGAATGCGTGTGAGCTCTAAACCACATAGGAGTAGTAATACAGGGTGCAGGCTCTAAACCACATAGGATTTGTAAAAAAAACACGGGGTGCAATGCAAGAGTTATAACCGATAGGATAGTAAATATGCCACTGGTTTTGCGATGTTTCTAACCACATTAGGATTAGTAACATACATGGATGCAATACTCTAAACCACATCGAATTAGTAAATAAACTGGGTGTGAGCTCTAAACAATAGAATTAATTAAATACACTGTGTGCGAGCTCTAAACCACATAGGTTAGTAAATCACTGGGTGCGATGATAACCCACATAGGATTAGTAAATACACTGGTTGCGATGCTCTAAACACAAGGATACTAGTAAATACACTGGGTGCAATGTTATAAACCACATAGGATAGTTAATAGGAATGGGGGCGGGCTCTAGATTAGTAAATACACTTGGTGCGATGTACCAACCATGTAGGATTAGGACATACACTGGGTGCGATGCTGTAATGTAATCCATGTAAGATTAGTAAATACACTTGTGTGATGCTCGAAAACCACATAGGATTAGTGCATACACAGGGACTTTGTGCGATGTCTAACACATAGGATTAGTAAATACACTGGGTGCGATGTTATAAACCATGTGGATTAGTAAGACCCGGGGAAATGCTTACAAACAGGTAGGATTTAGTAACTTCACGGGTGCGATGTTGTAAGCCAGGTAGGATTCGTAAATACACTGGGTGCGATGACTGCTAAACCACATAGGATTAGTAAAGACACGGGTGCGATGCTCTAAGATTAGTAAATACACTGGGTGCAATGTTCTAAACCACAGAGAATAGTAAATAAACTGGGTGCGATGCTCTAATCCACATAGGATTAGTAACTAGATGGGTGCCAAGCTCTACTAAACAACATAGGATTAGTAAATAAACTGGGTGCGATGTGGTTTTAAGGCTTTGAAATATACTGGGTGCGATGCTCTAAACCCACCTAGGATTAGTCCCTCCCACGGGGTGCGATGCTCTAACCACCAGGATTAGTAAATATACTGGGTGCGATGTTTACTCTAACCCACTGGGGGCAATGTTATAAACCAATAGGATTAGTAAAGTAGTGGTTGCGATGCTATTAGATGAGTAAATACCACTGGGTGCGAGCCTACAAACCATGAAGATTAGTAAATACACGGTGTGATGCTCTAAACCACATGGATTAGTAAATAGACTGGGTGCAATGTTATAAACCATACATGTAGAATAGGAATTAGTAAATCGACTGGGTTGCAATGCTCTTAACAATAGGATAGTAAATAGACTGGGGGCAATGCTCTAAACCATGACAGGCAGGATTAGTCAAGAACGGGTGCAATGTTATTAAACCCACATTAGGATTAGTAAATGAGAGTGTGATGCTCTAAACCACATAGGATTAGTTATAGAACTGGGGGCGATGCTCTAAAACACATAGGATTAGTAAAATACACTGGGTGTGAGCCTCTAAACATAGGATTAGTAAATACACTGGGTGCAATGTTATAAACCACATAGGGGCGATGCTATAAGATAAATCACTGGGTGCGATGCTACAAACATGTAGGATTGTAAATACACTGGGTGAGTGTGATGCGCTAAAACACATAGGATTAGTAAATAGACCGGGTGCTTGCAATGCTCTTAAACTATTAGAATTAAGTAAATAGACTGGGTGCGATGCTCTAAACCACATAGGATTAGTAAATAGACTGAGTGTGATGCTCTGAACAAAATAGGATTTGTAATAGACTGGGTTACAATGCTCTAAACACACGATTAGTAAATAACTGGGGCGATGTGTTCTAACCCACATAGGATTAGTAAATACACTGGGTGCAATGATCTAAAATCACACAGGATTATAATAGATGGTTTTGATTGCTCTAAGACACATAGGTCATTCGTAAATAGATGAAGCGATGCTCTAAACCATATAGAATTAGTAAATACACTGGGTGCAATGTTATAAGACATGTAGGTTAGAAAATACAATGGTTGCAATGCTACAACCATGTAGGGATTAGTAAAAACACTAGGTTGTGATGTTTTATAACCACATAGATAGTAAATACAGGGTGTGGTGTGTGCTCTAAACCACATAGGATTAGTATATACAGATGGTGCGATGCTCTAAACACCACAAGGCTTAGTTAAATAGGACTGGGTGCAATTGCTCTAAACCACACTAGGAGAAGCTAATAGGACTGGTTTGCGTGCTCTAAAACCATATAGGATTAGTCAATCCCTGGGTGTGATGTCTAAACCAGGTAGGATAGTAAATCACTGGGTGTGATGCTCAAACCACATGGATTAGTGAAGAACGGGCCAATGTTATAAACCACATTAGGAGTAGTAAATAGATTGGTGCGATGCTCTAAGATTAGTAAATACACTGGGTGCAATGTTATAAACCATGAGGATTAGTAATACAAGGTGTGCGAAGCTTCAAACCCTAGGATTAGTAAATTACACTGGAGCGTGCGATGCTCTAAGATTAGTAAATAGTCTGGGTGCGATGATCAAACCATGTAGGATTAGTAAATACACTGGGTGTGATGCTCTAAACCACATAGGATTGTAAATAGATCTGGGGTGCAATGCTCTAAACCATATAGAATTAGTAAATAGACTGGGGGTGTGGTGGGATGCTCTAAACCACAGTAGGATAGTAAATAGACGGGGAATGTTATGTTAAACCATGTAGGATAGTAAAATAGACTGGGTGCGATGCTACAAATCATGATGGATAGTAAAATAGATTGGAGGCAATGATGTTGTAAATTAGGTAATAGACTGGGTGCGGTGCTATAAACCAGTAGGATTAAATAGAATGGTTGGGATACTATAAAACCATCAAAGGTATAAATCAGGTAGGCATTAGTAAATTCACTGGGTGCGATCTGTTAAATAGGCAGGATTAGTAATCACTGGGTTACGAGTATAAACAATTAGGATAGTAAATAGGGACGGGGTGCCTGTTATAAACCATAGAGGATTTAGTAAATAGCCTATGTGCAATGCTATAAACCATGGAAGATAGTAAATAGACAGGTGTGATGTTATAAACCTGTAGGACTTAGTCAATAGACTGGGGCGATGCTATACAACCATGCATGATTAGGAATGACTGGGTGAGGTGCTCTAATATAAAGGAGTAATAAATACAAGGGGTGGATCGGTAAAATAAACATCATAGTAAAATTCACTGGGTGCGATGCTGTAAAACAGATGGGTGAGTAAATCACTGTGTATGAGCTATAACCATGTAGGATTAGTAAATACAATTAACCATCAGCACTAAATAGATTGGTGTGATGTTATATAAGTAATAGCTGAGGCAATTCATAAAATATATGTATTAATAATACAGTAAAACTAATGCTATAACCATGCCGGCGAATACATGTGGTGATGTTGTAAAAACCATGTAGGATTAGAGATAAATGATTTGGGAACCAGTACTCTCTTATGATGAATTGAACCCAAGGCTATACCATTATTTCTAAGTGGAAGAACGAGGCCGGAGTTCTTCCATGCAAAAACTAATGGTGTTGCCGCGGTTAATTCGTCGTAAAGGGAGTACCGGTTCCAAAATCATACCTTATTCTAATTATTAAATAGCTGTATCATTTAGGTCAGCTTTAACCCAATCTTCGCGATGCTTTACGGCTCTTAAAGAACTATTGGGAACATTTTTTTGAAGAGCGCCCCCAAATTTCAAAAATTATATTTTTGCACATTACGTTGGTAATTGTCATAGGAAACTATACCTGTGAATGAGACGCTATAAAAATTGCGTATTTATAATAAAATAAGCGATTGTAATTAGAATTGGGATCCCAGATTGGACTTTACGGCGAGATGGAAATGCTACGTTTATGCATCCTGTCCAGGATGAAATAGTGCCACCGCACGAGAAAATAACCTCTAATTTGACTGCCTGAACCAATAAAACAACTAAGGGATGAGCGTAGACACGTACATGACGCTATTCCCTGCTATTTCACATTTGGCAGGCCGTTTCAAGCAAGCCGTTGGACTTATTATTCGGGATCACGCTAATAATTATCTAATTACAAAATTTATCGTTGTGACACATGGACATTTTTTCGAGCTAACCTTCACAGAGTATAGTTTACTAGCAGTTATCCTGCAAAGTGTAAAAATCTCAAAATTTTGAATTGGCGGGCTGATCTTCAAAAAAAAGTGTGCTAATATGGCTTTAAATACAACAAGAAAGGACATGACCCACCACCCAGTGACACAATTCGACAACCCGTTGAACGCAACGATGATACGCAACAAGACGCAACGTGGGAAGGCGCCGCTCCAGACCCCCTGAACGTAGCAAAAGCAGTATGACGCGACGCGCTTCAACCTAAAAAATAACATCAATATGGCAGCGCGTAACTACCTGGGTTCAATCGCCTCAAAATGAACCGGAAATCAGCAATGAAATTGTGACATTTTCACAGCTGTTTAAGAATAGTAAATAGAACGGGGTGTTATGCTATACTGGATCATAGAAGAGTTGAACTTCCAAGAGAAAGCTTCAATTGTGTTTGTGGATTCTCCAAGGCTTGTGACAGTGTCAACAGGGATGTAATGCTGCATATTTCTCACCAACATGGTGGCCAGACAAGACTGTCAAGGCAAATTGCCATCATCACCGGGACTTTTCATTACAATTCAATAAGTAATGGTTTTTCGCTCTTATTTTTTTACAGGATGCGATGATACTCCACACACATCACTACCAGTTTCTACATCAGAGCCCCTTTTGATTTTTTGGCAAACACAGTGTGTGCATTTGACTCTACTGTGATATTATGCCAGAGTGCGCTGTTCCTCTTTTGGGTGGTTTACCGCTTGGACATATGAACACTTCAGATAGTGTACATATGCGAAACATCCAGCGGGAAAACCTCAGTAATGGGACGTTGAACACACTGGGCACAGGTAGTCTGACCATCCAGCAAGACCTCTCCTATGGGAGTCGAAAACACTGGGCACAGACGGTCCGATAATCTCGCCAGAATTCGCTATGGGAGTTGAACACAGGAGTGCACAGTAGGTCTACAATCCAGCAAGAAACCATCTCATAGGATGTTGAAAACTGGCCACAGGTAGGTCTACCAATCCAGCAGGAACTTCTCTACTCTATGTGGATGTTTGCACCTGGGCCACGATAGGTCATATAATCTAAGCCAGAACGTCTCTTGGGATTTAACACTGGGCACAGGTATTCTAACATCCAGCCAGAACCTCTCTTGATTGGATGTTGAACACTGGGCACAAGTAGTCTACGATCCAGCGAATTCCTCTCTATGGTTTGTTGAACATTGGGCACAGGTAGGTCTACCAATCCAGCAGGAACTTCTATATGGGATGTTGAACTGTTGGGCACAGGTAGGTCTAACGAGCCAGCAGAAACCTCTTCTAATGGCTGTTCAACACTGGGCAACAAGTAGGTCTAACCATCTCAAGCAATAACCTCTTATGGGATGTTGAAAGACTGGGCACCAGTAGGTCTTACAATCCAGCAGCAACTTCTCGATAGGATTGAAAGGGGACACAGGCGAGGTCTAACGAGCCAGCAGTCCAGCAGGAACTTCTCTATGGGATGTTGAACACTGGGCACAGGTAGGTCTAACAATCCAGCAGGACCTCTCTATGGGATGTGATACACTAGACACAGATAGGTCTGATACTTCTAGCCAGAACTTCTCTATGAGATGTGAAAACTGGGCACAGGTTAGGTCTTACTAACAATCAGCAGAAACTTCTCCTAAGGCTGTGGAACCATGGGTACAGGTAGGTTCGAATGAGCCAGCAGAGACCTCTATGAGATGGAAACTTGGGTCCCAGGTATGTCTGAACAACAGTCGGAACCTCTTATGGATGTTGTACATGGTCACCTTAGGCTAACGAGCCAGCAGAAACCTCTCATGGATGTTCAACTATGGGCACAGTAGGTCTAACAATCCGCAAAAGAACCTCTTTATGGGAGTGGTTGAACACGGGCACGGTAGGTTCTTACAATCCGCAAGCCACATTCTCTATAGGATGTTGCCACTTGAACCTCTACTATGGGATGTGTACACGGGCACAGGTAGTCTAAGACCAGAAGAGAATCTATATGGGATGTTGATACACTGGGAACAGGTAGGTCTAACAATCCAGCAGAAACCTCTCATCATGGGCTGTTAACACCTGGTGACACAGCTAGTGAATTGGCAGGGAGTGTCGTAACCGACCCATGCGACACATGTTTTCTGACAATTATGAATTTGGAAAACCCTTCACGGAATAAAGCACTTATCATCCGCTTCATCCACATAGGATGCTTCCTGCTGGAATCATATGCATACACGGCCCCTCCCCATTTCGAAATATACATTATACTCCGTTAAGTTTCGAATTCATAAGTGTATCAAAAAGTGTTGGCATTGGTCATGTTTTACGGACACTCCCGAATTGCGCTGACTGAAAAGGGCCTTTACTTTTCTTTACTTTGGCCATGTCTTGGGTCCAGTTAAGAAAATCCATGTGAATGGTTTGGGTTGGATTGGGTTGGGTTTAGTTTTTCTATACAGTACAGATTCAGACTAGTCCAAGGTGAACATTCACAGTGCTAAGGTAGGCAAACGTCCAGCAAGATGGGAGTTTTCCATAATCTGACCCCATTTGACACACTTTCTGACACATTTATGAATTCGGAAACCTTAAGGGAATATAAACGCTTTATCTGAAGGGTTTCGAATTCATAAGTGTGCCAGAAAAAAAGGTGTGTCAGTGGGTCACCTTAGAGCAGAACATTCCAGTGTCATTTTAAAAAACCTATACAATGAACAATAATAAATTCATTTGGTATTTCAAGTAATTCAGCAAGCACTTAAAATCCATAAATCTTGCAGAAACATTGCAGTGCAGCACCATGCACAGAGGGGAGTTTCTATAAACCAACCTGACCCCATCTGTCATAAACCTTTTTTATCTAACACACTTATGAAGGTAGAACCAGGTTTAACGTTAGAACCTGGTCTAGTCAAAATTAGTTGAATTATTGAAGTTGATTTACATTTTCTTCATAAAGTAACTAGCAAACATTAAAGATTAAAAATAAAATTTCAAATTAAAACCAAATACACATGTTAATGCACAGGAAAATGTCATTTCCATGGAACAAAATTCCACTTACACACAGGTCCTATAACTCTTGGGTGCTATTTTGCTTTTTTTTAGTTATTATATCTTCATTTTGGACAAAACTAATTTTGACTTAGACCAGGTCTAACTTTCTTTTTGTGCATATGTACCTATACTCATTCGCGCTGATATAGGAGCTGGGGAAAAGTTTTGAGTCATATTCATTGGGTGAATAGGGAGAAGCATTTTAATCTATCCCAAAAGTCGTTCTCGCCCTAACCATAGACAGTGACTTGAAGAGGAAAAGGGCCAAGAAAAACTTAATTTTGTTTAGTGTACTTCCTGAATTGAATTTTGTAGTTTTAATACAATTGATTATAAATCATTCACATCACTTCCCTGTACTGTGACTTCAACTGTAAAAACGGTGTTTAAGAATTAACGCTTTTCTCTGGGTCACTGAGAAAACGCTATTCGTATAAAATGTTTAAGGGATGTTAAGAATTTGATTGAAAGTGTTTAGAATAT
>JAMKCH010039495.1:0-13944 GCA_023653785.1 Ophioderma brevispina | reverse complement strand
ATGCATGTTGTTACTCGCGTACTCGTTTTGGTAGCAATGGACAGAAGATGACCATAGCTAATCCATTGGTACCAAAATCAAGTGTCTTTGGTATTCCTTGTCGTACTAGGCAGTTGGTACTTCTCCATCCGGGAATGTTTCCTCGATTGTTAAATCCTATGCACGAAATGTCATTTTTAATCGCATCAAATTAATAATGAACGTCATTTCAGGGTGAAAGATTAAACTGTTTGTGTGATTTTTTTCACATTACCTCAGTGAAATTAAATGCATTTTTAATGTTAATTTCACATTTTTGTAACAGGTTAAGGAGCCTAACTTCTCTAGAAAAACTGCACATTTGTCAGGGGGACTTCCTTTGTTTTTGAACTGTATAGTTCATTTTTATGGAAACTTTTTCCCTGCATTGTTATCTTGCATCGGCCCTTGCCTCACGGTGATTGATCAGCGACCCATCAGTCGACCCGACCTCTGACCTTGCATCGATCATATCTCTTCTCGATATTTGCGTGTTTAACTTTCACTGCTGGGCAATTTCCGCTGATTTTTTTACTCAAATGGAGAAATCTCGATGCTGTCGAGCGTGCATCCCGTAAAACAAATCATAATGTCTAGAGCAGTTTTCGAGAATTTGTGGGAGAAGCCAGAGCCGCGATTGGATTGAACCATGACTAGACTCGCTGCTTTGACTAACTAGCCTTGAGACTAGAGATTTTGAGGCAACCCAAATATTGGGTCATAATATTAATTTCATAATAGATTAGACACCCAATAGATTTCGTACCTTGTATTTGGGCTACAGAAATGCCTTAAAAAGAGAAAAACGGTGATTTTGATTTGCTCAATTTCATGTAAACCTAGCTGAATTTTCGTATTTTGCTCCATACGAAATTAGAAATTTTCACAATTTTTGGTACCAAAGAAACATTTTTCACTTAATCCTTTTCAGATGGGGTATTTTTGATGGAAAGCTTTACATTAGGGCAAAAATTAGTACTTTCGATTTTTTTAGGGACCCCTGAATTGAAATCTCTCTTTGCAAACCTTTGAGTTGCGGTGCCAGTTGATCTCAACGAGACTTGGCACGTTTTTTCAATGACAGAAATATGTTTATATATGTTTATATAAACCAAATATTGGACTGCTCTTTTATTCGTTGAAATGGTGCAAAATACTCCCCTCGGTGACTGGAGACCGTGGGCGTACTATTTTCCTCCCTCGACCTTTGGCGTCGGTCGCGGGAAATAGTATCCCACGGTCTCCCAGTCACTCGGGAATATTTTGCACCATTTCCCCTCATGAGCAGTCAAATATTTGTATACTCTACCTTTTCAAATCCATATGAACGTTTACAAATTGGACCCTGTATTTACTACCCCCTTCCATATCTCAAATGCCTCACATGCAAAAGTTGCATCATAACAGATTTGATTAGTAGGTCTATGTTGCTAAAAAAAACCATCCACATTTCGTGCAGCTCTTTTGCAAGGTCATAAGCAAGTTCCTATGGTTCTACTACTGTGGACTAAAATGCGATCAAGCTCTCTGTCGTACCAATACTACTTACACAATTGTACCAATGGTTTGTCCCTACAAATGTTGGCACACATTCATCCTGGTGATAGTGTTCAGGAGGAATCTGAGAATGGTGTAAGGCCGGAGGACAAGACAGTCCTGAAGTAGACAAGTACATGTTCGCTGTGAAAACTTGTGATCAAGGGTCATTGGACCATGCGCAAAACACCTAGTACGATGAAAATTTCTAAACGCGAAAGATTTAACAAGCTGCTTTTTTAATGAAATTCTCTTTCCGAGTATTTACGACAGTGGTTGCGATGATTTTTATGACTCAAGGATAAATAACCATCTTTTAACTTAAGCGATATGCTTGTTATCTAAGTTTGTTCCGACACAGATAATGTGAGTTTTCCGTGTGAAATTTTTTTATCGTCTTCGAACAACAGATATTCAACATGGCGAATAGTATCTTACCTAAGTACATATATCAGACACGTGTGTGCTGTGATTTCAAGAGACCCAACAGTGATGCGTGTGTCAGAGTTGGCGAAATATTATAATTTTGATGGCTGATTTTAAGTCTACAGACGGCGATCGATCGCAAAAGGCGATTAGATACGCCCTGCTCAGTGAGACAAGGAAAAGCCTATAGAATGAACATACTATAATGCTTTTATCTTCCTCAACTCAGTGACATCAGTGTGTTACCGTGTGTAAAGCAAATAGTCGCACCAGGCCCGTAGCCAGGAATTTATGCGGGGGGGGGGGGGGTGCGGATTTGCCAGACCCGAAGCGGGACTTTTGCGTACAAAAACAAATTTTCGTCGCTGCGTCGCCGGTTTGACCCAAAATTTCACCGTCGTCTCAAAATTATGAGAGGGGGAGGGGGGGGTGGGGGGGGTTGAAGAAAGGAAAGAAAAAAAAAAAAACACGTCGCAGCGTTAGGAAAACAACATTATAGTAACAACAACAATCGTAATGCGATGGTTAACAGCCGCTTAGTCATGCTTAGTCATTTAGTCCATGCCACCAAACCTTAAGACAAACTTTCAATTGACAAAACACGGACCTTAAACATGGCAAAGCGGACCGTCAACATCATTAAAGGGGACCTTTGTCATTTTTGGGGGGGTTGCGTCGCACCACCGCACCCCCCCCCCCCCCTGCTACGGCCCTGGTTCGCACATCAAATTGCGAGAGTTGATTCAATCGCTTGACGTATGCACAAGCGCGTTATAAGACGGTCGCGGAACTGTGTGAAGCGTTGACGTCATTGGCTCGAGGAAGAAGAAGGTAAATGGAGTTTAAGAAGCAACTAAGACAAATAAGAAGTAATGTTGCTCAAATATCTTATAAATTATGCAGATGAAATTACAATTTTTGTAAACAAAATAAAGGGGATATCAATGAGGTTTTAAAAATCTACATTTTGCTTTCTGGTTTCAATTACATTTGAAAAATAATGTGCCCTAAAAGATTGTTCAAAATTGATATTTTTGCATGGTTGTAAAGTGTTTATATAGGCCTACATTAGCCCTCATCCGAAATGATGATGAAGGTGCAACGAGCGATTTCACATTTGAGGTGTTCCTAAAAATATTGAAAATCCTGATTTTTGCACCAATGCAAAGATTTCCATATATTCCTATTATATCTCAAAGGATTAAGCTGATATTTTTTGTACTAAAATTGTGAAATTCCTAATTTCGCATAGGAGCAAATTGCGAAATTCAGCCTGTTTTATATTGAAAAATGAGCAACTCATCACCTTTTCTTTTCTCTTTTAAGACATTTCTATAACCATATACAAGGTAAGAAATCTATTGTGTGTCTAATCTATATGAAATTACTACATATGATCCAATATATGGATGTCTTGGAATCTCTCGTTGCACCTTTAAGCCCAAATCAGCGCCCTTATAAACTTTACAACCATGCAAAAATATCAATTTTGAAAAATCTAGAGGGCGCACTATTTTTCAAATGTGCCAGTGTCTCTTTAAGATAGAAGCCATGTGGCACGGTAAGAGTAAATCTAGTCAAAAGAAAATTTCTGACCAAAAGTGAAGAACATTTTAAACAACATAGTCAATCAATCAATCAATCAATCAACCAATCAAATTTATTTCATCTCAAACATCAAATGTACAAGCATATGCAATATGATTATACATTTAAAAAAATCAATAATGATGATTGAGAGAGGGGGACACGCATGTGGCAGTGCCCTTGAAATTAAGTTAAGACATCGTCCAAGAACTATACTTAATAAAATATGTATATGCAATAAATACAATGAATGATAAATACAATAAATGAATTGCATTAAATTAAATGTAATAATAGAATCTTTGTGCACATGGTTTAGGTAAATGGTTAAGCGGTACGAAATCAATAAAGTATATCACCAACAAATGGGAACAAAATGTAAAAAAATATATACTTGTGAATGTGGGAAAAAGAATTATAGTTGGTAAGATGATTGTGACCAAATTTGTATCGAATGTTGTAAATATACCCAATGAAATTATCAATAAATTAAATACAGACTTTCTCAAATCAAGTCAAGAAAATGCCATTGATAAATGGTTAGAGCGCCTTGCTGGTAATACGGAGGTCGCAGGTTCGAATCCGGCCAAGTGCACATGTTGAGAGCACGTGTGGTCCACTGGAAAAGTGCAGGACTCGTGACCATTAGATCGTGAGTTCGAGCCCTCGTCGACCCAAGCGACAATTGGGAACCTGTTATGGGTGATATTACAATCTAAGTGCTGATAGGATTGTGCGCTTACCCAGCTGCCACCTAGATGAAGCGAAATGATTGTGACGATTTCCTGATGGCAGGGTAATAATGGCAATCAGCGCATTGGGACTTTGTGTGTAATGCGCTATATAAAAATGGTTGTATTATTATTATTAATAATATATAATATATGATTTTTATTTCCTATATTTTATCCGTCTTAAATTAGAATATTTTCATGGCTATTATACGTTTGGAACAACCATCTAGGTAATTCGTTTTAAGGAAATTAAATAATAATAGATATAATTAAAATTAAATTATAAATAAATTAAACTATTGTATACAGGTAATTATAGGTTAATCGATGTAAATTACCTTATGTTCAGATTGAAATCAATTTTTTATCCTTGATGGTTTGCAACAAATAACTGTCACGTTACCATCTGTCAAAGAAGTAAAATATTTGTTATTTTAATGCGTGTGATTCAACAAGAACTAGTAGCTGAAAAATAACAAGCAACCGCTGACACCAACTTCATACATGTAATTATATATTGGGCTGCAATTGGCCGATAATATTAATGTCAGGTAATAATGCCGAGATATTTGCTGACATGATTTGGTGTACTACACTTTTAGTCAAGGTAGTCGAGAGAACATTGACTATGACTACGGAAGGCTTTTCAACGACAAACAGCAATGATGGTAGAGGAACAGAAGACCACAATTTCGATATTTCCATCGGTATTTCGTTTTCCCCATGGGCAGAGGATAACACATTGAATACGTTTTTTCTAGTTTCTACACTTTTGATGTTCTTCGTCGGAACAATTGGCAATGTGCTAGTAATAGGTAGGTAATATTACTCTGTAAAAAACGGAACAACCTTTTCTGATGAGCAAAAAGGTAAAGGCTGACTTTACATTTTTGTGTAAAATTAAAAATAGCTGTAACTAAAGATAGTCACCTAAATTGCTTAATTTCAAAGTTAGAGATCAATCTGATTTTTCGTTTTCATGCAGTTAACATTTATGTACAGTATAACAGTGCCATAGGATACTGTGTGGAGCATATTTCACCCTACAGTGTGTAAGGTTTACACAACTTTACAATAACATTTTACTCAACAGAAAGAGTTGTTCTCTATTTTATAGTGTATCAGTGTATTGCTGCAATGCATTATACAGAAAAAAACAAACTGTAATGAAAGAAAAAGCCTTCCAAAAATAAATATTTCTACAAATATAATTGATCTTTTTTTTCTCAAAAAATCTCAAATTTATGCATTATGACTATTTTGAAATGTGCATGAGAATGCATTCAAATGCGTACAAACAAGCCTAGTCTTAGGTCAGTGGTTTTTCAGATGGGTTCCCAAATTTCAAATACAGTTGTAAACCACCAAGGCTGCTATTAAACTAAGAATTCTTGGGTACAGTATATTTTCTTGCATAGAACACTGGTATGTTTTCTCAAAGTAAATTGGACAGCAAATTTGGGACAATTTACTCTGCGCTTATCAATTTAAAATTGCCAATTATCAGCCATTCTGAATAAGGGAGGGTATTTTGATGAACCTTGTGTGTGCTTCATAGTCAAAGTAAAAATAAAGTCTGGTCAACATATTTGAAAGAGTTGGTCATTTAGCTTGTACCTTTCGTGTGTTTATACGGGTTTGTTTGTATGAGCATTGTATATATCTATAGCGTGAATGCTCGCCGTGTATCGATACAATACTGTTTGAATTTGCAACCATTTATTGGACAGCTCATTATGTTTTTACAATTTCGAAAAGGGTGTTATCGGCGATTATAGCGAAAAAGATGCCCTTTTTTGTAAAAGTGGACCTACCCCCCCCCCCCCCAAAAAAATTGCCCTTTTTGGACTATTTGAACATTTCACCACCAAAAGTGGACTTTCTTGTCAATATTTATCTAAATTTTGGACCTCTTTATCAACAATTTCATCAAAAAGTGGACCTTTTATGGATTTTTTTTTGGGGGGGTGCATCCGCACCCCCATGTAATGCTGCATTTATGGGATTCTGAGGTCCATGTCATTCAATAAATTTATATAAATCGGATGTTCCTCTTCATACATATTTTGATGTAATTGAAGGGAGACGAATCTTCCATACTCTTACCCTCCTTTAGCAATCATCTCTAACAATATTTCACAATGATGTGTTATATAATCCACATTATTTAATTCTGAAATGAAAAAAAGTTGAAATTTTGAAAAAGCGTATTCTAGTGGACACTTTTATATCTTAATTACACAATAATTAGCATTGAGAAATACCCCAAAATTGATATGTTTACTCTTAGATGGCTGTTTTTAGCTTTGATATGCCATTTCTGGATTTTTGGCGGCCATTTTGTAAAACAACCTCTAGCGAGAGTTCCCCATATTTCCCAGAGGTTGAACCTAAAACATCTTGTTCAGTATCCACACCCAGCCCTGAGCCACTTGCTTGTCGCCATGACTGCAATATCGTTAATTTTTACTTTTACTGGTCAGGCCCCCACCTCTGAATAGGGCTGGACCCACCCCTGGACAGCCCCCTCTATATGGAATCTGTACATGCCTCTGCAAATTGCTGCTTTTTTGTCTGAAGGTATATGGGGATCAAAAAATGGTAAGACCTAGCGGGGATAAAAAAAATGTCCAACTTAATAAAAGGGGGGATCAAAATGTTTTTGATGTCCGAAGCTGCAACTCCCCCCCCCCCACCACCACCACCAAAGTATTTATGAACACTCCCCTTATATAGCATTTTTCACGTGTATCAAATCGTTTTATGATCATAAGATGATAAGATGCCACGTTAAAGAGTATTCGCGACAATCAATTACTCCCACTCTTTCCTTTCTAGCAGCAGGAATGGGCGATCCATTAAACTCCTGTTATAGGATAAACACTTTTGATTGACGTCTGATATACGTCATCCAAGTCGGTATCATAATTTGTTTTTTAATTGGATTTCAACTTTTAATGATGGCGCTGTTTGATAATTACATTTAACATAAATTTACTGCTTAAAACTTCACACAAGAATATATATGTATATGCGAAAAACATTATTTGCGCCCTCCTCAGGAAATCTCTGATTCAGCCTTTGAACCTGAATGCAAACATGATTTCCAAAGGAAAATTGTGGCGTTTAAGTTTGACGAAACAAAAGAGCAATCTATCAATTCCTAACTGTATATTTAGAAATTATTATAGTAATATATTATTGACATTGAATGTAAAGTAAAGAGACAGATATCCCCTTAGCTTAAAAGATATAGCTAATGGACTTTAAAAGCATTCCATTGAACAGTCTCACTCGTCTAAGTATTGCAGTCTTTCTGATTTACCATTAAACTTAACAACTAGCTATGGAGTTTGTTTTCATCTAATGAAATAATATTTATTTCAGGGTCTGTCATCGTTCATAGGAAATTACGTAACCTAGGCAATATATTTATTGCGAACCTGGCCACGGCGGATTTATGCGTCTCCGCTTTCGTCAACTTATTTGGAATCGTCGGCCTTGTTACCAAGGGTGAGTAAAACCAAATTGTGCGTCTTAATAACGGTTCTTTGATAAATTAAGACATTCAAAACTCGAATGAGCAATCCAAATTTGACTTCCCTTGAACATAACTTTGTGCTAAAACTCTTAAACTGTACATTGCAATAACAGCAGTGGAAACACTTAACATAGCACGTTATATTCGATAGGGAATAAGCATTTTAATCTACCCAAGAAGTCCCTTCGCTGCCTAACAATAGAAAGTGACTTGAAAGGAAAAGGGCCAAGTACAAAACGAAATTTTGTTTACTGTACTTTTCTGAAATGAACTTTGTTCAGTTTTAATACAATCAATGCATAAATCATTCACATCACTTTACTGTAAAAACTGTGTTTAGGAATTAAAATATTCTTCACATCTTCACTGTATCCTCGCGGAGCCGTATTGAAAGAATGTGTAGGTCTACTGAGCACTATACACGGTATGTTTATACGGTATGGTCGTTCTATACTGTTCCTGAGTACACTGGCAAAGTAATTCCCCAAAATCTTTAGACTATAGCTTAATTTAGGCGACGTTAAACAAAGTTGTGCTTGCGTTTTTATGTGTTTAGCACAAGGTTTTTATTTCTTTATATTTTATCCAACGTGCTTCAACTATTGAGAACTACGCTGGACCATCCATGAGTGGCATTGACTATTTTATTATGGAAGTAATGATGAGGCCCCATATCATCTGTGTGGACAGCGCAATAACCATTATTTACCATATTCAGAATCATAGACGCACCTCTGCCTTATCCAGTGCATTTCATCATTTTATCGTACGTTACATTTTTCCAGTGACCGCTAATGGTTTTGACCACTGCCCATCGTAGTGCTGTAAATTTTAATCATTGCTGTGTCGCACCCCTCACACACAGCTCTCACCCGTTCAAAACAAGTCAGTTGTCCCCTATATCCACGCGAATCGAGTATAATGGCACGCGTGCTTGGATACCTTAGGAATGGGGAGCGTAACTTAGTAACACAAGATCTATTTTTATAATAATAGATTAAACAGAGGTAGGTATTAGTTATGTTGATCTTGTAATGTTTGCTTAATTAAATTGTCACGCCTCTGCCTTCACCGTACCACTTCAGCTGTTACGCTGATTTTAGTATTGTATGCTCTCCATTATATGCAAAGTAATTTACTTTTAATCCATAGGACGAATATGAAGAGTAATGTGGACCACAACGGATATGTCAAGCCCATAACGCCATAACGTATGTGCCGCAAACGCGTTGCGATAAAGTAGCAACCGTTGCCAAATTTCCAAGCCGGTGCTCGTGTTGGGCCGATTAAATGATCATTTCTATGACGTATTTAAAAAAAGAGACCCACACCGCGTTGCAAAGTATCTAGCAACGCGTTGTTGGAAACTCACACGCGTTGCAAGCCTTCCACAAAACGCGTTGCGAATATTCACAACGCGTTGCGAGTTTACAACGCGTCGAAGGCCCACAACCATAAGGGTCATACGTATTGCGGCACGTTGTGCGAAGGAGCAACGCGTTTTGCGACATTTTCGGCAAACGCGTTGCCGGCGTCGGCCATATCAAAATCACGAATTATCTGTGACGTTTTCAAATACCTAGATGCACAACTTGCGTTTGCGGCCATACGTTTGGATCCCTTATGGGCTTTTTACAAGATAAACGCGTTTCAAAGCCATCAGAATGTGTGACTTTTACAACGGCGTTGTGAAGGCAGTAGGGTCATACGGATTGCCGCAACGCGTATGTGAAGGGTTTGCAAACGCGTTGTGATGATTTCATATTTTGAAGTACGTCACATAAAATTCCATGATTTTAGCATTTGGCAAACAACACGCGAACGCGTTGCCCGAATGTGTTCGCAATCGTGCTTTGCCGAATGTCGCACAAAACGCGTTGTGACTTTCTCACAACGCGTTGCGGCAATACGTTATGACCCTTATGGCTTGTGGACCTTAGCAGCGCGTTGTGAAGCTTGCAACGCGTTGTGAAGCTTGCAACTCCCTGTGTACTCGCACGCGTTGTGAAGAGTTGCAACGCGCTGTATGCAAAGTATCTAGCAAGCGGTTTTGTGGGTTATTTCAATAGAAATTTCATGATTTTGATTTGGCCGACGCCCGCAACGGACGTTGCCGAAATGTCGCAAACGCGTTGCTACTATTTTCCCTCGCAACGCTTGCGAGACAATATCGTTAGGGCCTTATGGCGTCGAGACACGGACAACTGATCACTGAAGATGTTTAAAAGAGACACTGGCACATTTGAAAATAGTGCGCCCTCGTGGTTTTCAAATTTATGGAAGTATTTCTAAGGGCCCATGTCATACATTATGTCTGAATATTTCTTCATGCCATTGTGTCACCCTTTAATGCATAGATGTGTACAATGACTATGGTAATAATCGATTATCACCGTAGAACATGCCAGGATGGGTCACTTTTGCAAAATAAATTTGATACTAAAACTATTATTAAAGGTACATGAGAAGGTGGTCAATAAAAATACATACTTCTGTGTACGAGGAACATCATTTTTAATGAACTTATAGTGCAACTATTTTAGATTAATTGTTTTCGCGCATAGACAACATTGGATTTACTTATGGGAGAGGGATTGTCAGTAGACAGGCTGCGTTACTTTTTTTTGGAGTCTTACTATGGCAGGTGGACGCAATCTGAGTGCTCGGACGCGTATCGCATAACCAGTACGTTAGTGCGAATATAGCTCGAATTTTAAATAGCACGTGGTCAGACTAGATGGTTAATTCCTTGTATGGTAATATATTCACCGTTTTTCTATGAAACCACTCGTTACATGTGGTTAATAATTATTTTATAGAGTATATTGTAATAATAATTATTTCGTTGTAAGGGTTCTCCTTTCAAGTGTTGGCTTTCAGATGATGGGCACAGGATGATAACTGTGGGGATTCATGATACGGCGCTATTCAATTCACTGTACCACGCATATATACTTCTGTTTACCATCAACTACCTTTTAACACCATTCATTTAATACTCGTCCATAACAAAATTTTTCAGCACACTGTTCATATTTGTATATATTTTTTAGCTCAAAATAAGTTTTAACCTTTTAATGAGTTTTTTTTAGCAACTCTCATCAGCCCATCATCCGTAATATTTCAACATTCTATACAGACTGGTCCCAAAAAAACTATACAAATCAAAATATTTTTTTGGGCTCAAAAATTTCAGTTAATCTCATCTGGAGGTTTTTACTGTTAGTTTTTAGGAGTGGATTGTCCCAGCTTTCATGAGATTTTATTGGTGTAGTAATTTGGGGGTGGGGAGTCTGGTGAGGGTTAGGGGCTAATTATTTGAGACAGTTTAACATGCGTGACACATGTTGGGCCCAGTTTCGGCTATCCTGATATAACAAGGTTGCCATTGAAAATCACCTTCAAGACATTCTTTATTTGAAAATTAACATAAAAAGTAGGTATAGTGCTGCTTCTTGTGATATACATAAGTTTATAACTTTATAATGTCGCAATTGATAATAAAATACCTGTAAGCATTTAGGAAATTCAATCAACAGCTTGTTGCGGTCTCAAGCTTTACTTCAAGGTTTCAGCAGAAGGTAGAACCATAAAAACACCCTTGTGAAAGTAAACTGGAGACCTTTGAACACAACCATCCTTTCGTTTATTGCTCTTTGTTGAACCTGCTTTCTTCACATCATATCCTCCCATAAGCATCTTAAAGGCAGTGGGGAATAGGGGAAGGGGTAAATTGTCCCTCATTTAGAGCGGAAGCGTTTTAGCACACACATTTGTCCCTCCAACAGACTTGTGAACTGTTACATTAGTTTCAGCAGTCAAGTTCCCCATATTTCGATGAATTTCACGATTATTGTCCCACTGGACTGAGTCCCTCATTTCACCCACCAACATAAAATTTCTGGTGCTTTTACTGAAAAATAATATATTGATTAGGTCAATGCATGAAAATACATTCACTCAGATCTGTTACAAAAATTCTTTTGTTTGAAACGGTTTAATCCCACATGAAAACGGTTTAATCCCACAAAAAAAAATTAATTAAAAAAAAATAAGGAAATATGCTGCTACACGCTTTATCCCTTTAGTTCTTGAACTTTCAGGTAAAACTGGCCCAAGTGGCATTTTATCCTTGTGTTCAATGGACAATAAGCTCCGCTGAGGGTCCAATTCAAATTGTGATGGAATAAAAGCGAGGATTTAGCTTAGAATCGGTCTAATAAATAAAGTCAAAATATCTGGCAAAGATGCACAGTTTATATTTTAATAATTTTAGTTTGATTGTATAGTTTGACTTCAAAGGGGGGGGGGTTGGAAGTTTTCTAAAAAAAAAACTTCACAAAAACATAAAAACATTTAAAAAAAAAAAAAAATTTCCCCCACTTTCCATTAAAAAAAAATACCCGCACCTTAGACGAAAAAACCACTCTCAAGTAGGCACACAACACATCCAGCCTAGCCTCCAAAAGCCAACGAAAAAAAAATGGACCTCACCCAAACTCCACCCCCCCCCCCCTGAAGTTAATGGTGCGTCACTTATTACTATGTACCCAAACAGTATTGTGTGGAGTAAAATGTTTATTTTATCAACCAGAAGTTTGACATAACTTTCCAACATCCGATTAGGCTATACTTTAGAGGACAGTTAAGGAATAACCGGGAGAAGGTTTTGAGAGTCCGCCGAACTCATAGTCCACCTGCCCACGGAAAAGAATGGCGCATTCGATTCAATTCATCTTCAGGCACCATTCATTATACGTTTTATTCCGCTGTCGTCTGTGGACCCGTGGCTCAGTGTAGAATGATGTGGATATCCAGTTCGAATGTGGAATTTGTATATAAAACAAAACAAAACAAATATATACCTATATAAAAATATGGGCCCTCGGTGGCTGCAGAGAAAGATGAGAAAAAAGGAGATGGCTCGATTTTGAAATCCGATACCCAGGATTAACTATCATTCACCAGCTCATTGGTTTGGGTAAATTCCAGAGCCGCTGGATTGAACCTTTGAAGTAAATGTTCATCCGACTCAACGCTTGGTCAGTCGGGAAAGTTTTCAAAAACGGAAGTAATTGGACACATTGCTACCAGGGCGGAGCCAGGGGGTGGCAGGGGGAGGTCGCCCCCCCCCCCGGATTTTCAAATTAGGAAAAACGTTTTTGAGCAAAAAATTAGGGGTTTAACAAAAATGAGTTCATTTTGTACTGTTCGCCCCCCCCCATGATGTTTCGCCCCTCCTATGATGTTATCCTGGCCGCCGCCCCTGATTGATACTAAAACATTTATGAATTTTTCCAGCTAAAAGTTCTCTGCCTAAAAAGTCTCTGACTGGTAATGACTCCACTTTTGTGACTATAATTATTTATTATAATAATTATTTCCCAATGTTTCATTGCCGAAATAATTGAGGAAAATCAATGACTTTTAACGAATGGGTAAACGCAAAATTTAGCCTTCGGTAAGTAACCTTGATTTTTGTCTTTCTTCCTCCTTGTAAAGGCGAGTTTTTTCTTCTACATCCTGGATGTGTACATTCGATGGTGTCAATCTGCTAACAATTGTGCCTGTTCAATGTGGTCCATCGCATCGATTAGTGTAAATCGATACGTTTCTATCTGTCATCGATTCGTGTATCCAAGTATCTACAATAAGAGGAGTGTTGTACTCATGATTGCAGGTAATACTCTCAGAAGAAACCGTACTGATGATGATATATGCAAGTATGTATAGGTTACCTACTCATTGATCCCCCAAAACAGTCGAAAGGAAAATGAAAAACAGTAAATAACTTAAAAAGAAAAAAAGGTTTAACAACGTTGTTAATTTAAGGTATATGTATGTAGCTTGGCCAAAGGGGTGTTCCCCAAGGTGTGTCATTGGGTAGATGTTAGAATATAATGATTGATATTCAGGCATATAGCCAGGCATATAAAGTTAAGAAATAAAGGGGAATATGTTAATGTTATGCAAGAATAATGTGACCGAGGCAAGTAAAAACATGAATAATGGGCGAGGCGAAGCCGAGAGGTTTTTTTGGGGTGGACCCATATGCAAATGTTGTACTGGCCGAGGACACATTAGGCGCATAAACTGGTACAT
>JAMKCH010039494.1:0-28565 GCA_023653785.1 Ophioderma brevispina | reverse complement strand
TTCCATAGGTGTCAGAATTGCAAAGTTCATGACCAAACATAGTCATGCACCAAAAAGCGATTATAAGGCGTCCATTTGAATTTGCTTCTTAGTCAAAAAGCGCTCACGCAGTCGGGGAAAACCCGGCATGCATGCAAATGGGTAATCACGTGATCACCGGCTGTACACCCAACGCCGACACGAGAAGGAATCTCATGGTGGTGGGTAGATGTTTTTTCAGAGAAAAAGTGATCATCATTTTGCTCAATAAATCGAGCCTCGACGCAGTACATATTAGTTAGGATTTTTTGTCTACTTTACAAAACCGTTCGCCCCAGACAGTAAGAGGCCTTTCGTATCGGCAACAGCCGACAGCGGTAAAGAGTGAGACGTCCGGTACCTGACAAACGGAATTTCAGGCTTTTACACTTGGGCACATTGAAGAATTGATTCGACTAGGCATTTTTAACAAAAATAATGATCATCATTTCACAACGTACTATGACAAAAATACATTTTTTAAAAGCTTAGAATATATATGTTTACTAATTCATTTGCCACAATGTTTTTAAAAGTAATTCGACGGGCAAGGAAAACATTTTGTACAAGAAGAGCTGTGTTAACCTGTGTATACTCGCTCGTAAACTTCCGTGGAGCAGAGAACTGTAGTTTCATTATGCTATAATTTAAAGACTGGTCACAAACTCCTCCACTTATGATTGTTCAACCATTTGTGTGCACTTGCTTGCAGCTTGCACCTATTGATGATAGGGAGTATGTTGGTATATGTTTTGTGGGTGCATGCTAAAAATGTTCCCCTGCAATCTGCAATTCATATTTGGTCATACAGGGTATTCTCAGCTTGATCTCTAATGAACATGTGGACCTTTGATTCAACAAAGGTTCCAAGGAACACTAATATTTTTCTTTAAAGTTTAATTATTCATAACTTTATCTCAAATATTATACCAATGTGTAGCAATAAATATTTATGCCTCAAGTTGAAATCAAATGTTTTAAATAAAGGGTCCAGTGTACGATCAGAGTGGTATTTATTGACGTCAAAAATATTGTGACCATGATTTCATATTGTGATGGTTTTGACGTGACAGTGCTATCTGCATTTTTCAATTATTGCCACTTATTGTGTGCATGCTGCACTCACACTTGAGGAGGAAAGCTGCATGCCTCAAGACCAGGAAACCTAAAAACTAGAGTGAGGGTCACCGACAACTCAACACCGAACAAAGTGTAGTCGCCTGCAAAATCATGCTGAAAGACATAAGGGAGCGGTCATTTATTTATGCGGGGGGGGGGAATGGAGGATTTCAACTTTTTTTTCGCGCAATCTAAAATTTTGCGTCCCACCTCACTTCCTGTTCAAAAAATGTCAAATCCCCCTTGATCAGTGATGATTTCCCATAAAAAGTTTCATTTTGGTCCCCTCTCTCGTGATGAAAAATTTCATGTTCCCCCTCTTCTTACAAAAAGGACATCGCCGGATAAGGAATGGAGGACGACCTCACTTTTCTCTAGTTTTCATGAGACCAGATGAATTTGAAACATTCCGCATTTTAAAAGGACATCGTCCAAAGTTTAACTTTTGCCGGTTTTCAAAAAATCACACTTTACATGAATTCCCGAAAAGACGGTTTTATTGTAAAATTATAATAAGGCTTCAATGGGTAATTGAATTTAAAATAGAACCCTTTCCCCCCCAAGAACCACGATGCAGCTTTGCAAGGATGTGAGTTATATTATTGAGCAACATTATATATGAGGGAATTCTGGTTCTTGGGGGGAAAGGACTCAGTATTGCCATTTTGTTTCTGGGGGGCCGAACACTTCTCTAAAGGAATTTGCATAAACAACAACAACCTATAACATTTTTTGTTACTACCACACCCCTCCACTATGTGGTAAGGCATGCTAATCGATCAAGGCTCAGTCAGAGCGGGGGCACCATTTTAACAACAGCTGACAATGGATATCCTGGGCTATCATTAAATCATACTAAAATACAAAGTGATGTCTTGTCAATACAATGGTGTGAACGAAAGCTATTGAAACTGTGCCATGGGAATTGTGATTTATTCAGTCAAGCGCGCGTAGCTTGCTAAGGATATAAATAGCACGTCATGGGCATGCTTTATTCGGGCCATTGTGTAGTATTCCAGAGTCAGTATGCGTTTGTGTGAGACAGTTATACAATCCAAATCTCAGTAGCATTAAGCGAATGGTATATCTGGGTTTTGTTATTAAGGGCTGCCTCGTGTAGCCTCTTTGTAGCTTTTAAAGGACAAAAGGCATGTCCAGACGTTCCCTTACACGCTCCATAACAAAGGGCAGCTATGCAAACATCTTCCTGTTTCTCATTTACGAAGAAACGGGTCATTGGAATGGAGGATACTCTAAGCTTTGCTTTTTCAGAGAGCATGTCCCTGAAGTTCTCAGACTTTTCTATTTTTTCTTGCTACAGTGTATTTGGGATAAAAAAACATCGGCGTAATTTAACTAGTTTTGTTAAAACACAACACAAACTTGATGGTGAAAGATAACTATATGATTATAGAGGGCCTCCTTTTCCCCGTATCCGGCGGAATGGTGCCTTTTTCAGGTCCCCCTCAAATCCTCATCCCCCCCCTGGCGTAAATAATGGACCCCTCCCTAAGAAAAATGAAAAAACAGTGATGTGTGGTTACATTGTGTATTAACCTGCCCTTAGCTAACTTCATGTATTTCAAAATGAAGGGTTTTTGTTAAAACGTGTTGAAAAAAATCCATGAGGATATTATCTTCTAATAACGCCATCTTAATTTTGATGATATGTAGAGATTCCCAAAATCTGGCTAAAAGTAAATTGTTAACTGTCTTTTTCTCCTTTTTATCACACAGGCAATACACCTTTACATCTAGCTGTTATGGGTAGAAGGGAAAAGGTTAAGTTGTTATTCATAAAGCTAATGGGATTTGATACAAGCAGGAAACAGCTTGTAATGGGTATGGTCGTGCCTGCTGACCGTGTGACTTTCTTACATGGTAATTGAAGGTATTTATTTTAATGGGTAGTATGACGATGAAGACAGCCAGTCATGAATTTATATGTTGGTTGATAGGATTCTAATAAGCCAATGCAAGGGATTTTTTTAAAAGAACAATCTGCTGACAGCATTGAATCGGGTTACAAGTAAGCAGTTAAATTGAAGAAGTTAGTTGAAATTCTCTCAAAATATAAATATATTCAAAAATTGTAGTAATGTGAAAATTAGGGGACATGATTGATTTTTTAAAAAATGATGTGTATTTGTTGTTTGTTCTGTTTTTAACCCGAACTCCCTAGCAAGTTCTGCAACTGGGTTATTTACACGTGCCCAAAAGGCTTCCAACGTTTTGAAATTACCTGCCATCTTTAAAATTGAGGAAGATTGGGGAAGGGGATTGTGCACATTTGCTAGCTGCTGGTCTTGGTGAACCAAAATTATAGTGACAATTTCCTGGTGGCCGTTTGGTCTATAATAATCGGCTACAGCACTTAGATTCTCTGGAAAAGACGGTTAGACAAAATTTCATATTTGTTGTAGGCTCGAAATCGCTCTGCAGACACCTGCATACAACACCGGATTAATTCCCAAGGATCCCTTTATCTAGTCTCTAATGTTGCATTTCATTAATAGGACTCTCCGGGTCAGATAACCTATCGAGAGGGGTCTACATGGGTTGCAAAATTAACACGGCTGTCGCCGTGACGCGATTTAAGGGCACTTGGAGTGTCGCGGGTCGCTTTTTAGCCACAGATCAAGCTGTCGAGGCTTGTCAGATCTTATATTGTGTGCCATCGGATGTCGATAATTTATGGCATCGCAAGTTAGATTGTTTCTGCCTACAAATGGGGCACTGGAAACTACGCATTTAGAGAGCCGCTATTGCCGATTTGTTGGCAACGATCTGTTTTTTTAGAGTTGATAAATTAGCAGTATTTCTCAATTTTGAGCTGAAAAATGTGGAGAATCAGTTAGAATCCAGTTCCGATAAAATTCCCGGGAAACATTTAACTTTATCACAATGCATCGTCAAATAGGAACTGACGGTAAGTACGTACAGTACCTCGTTTTAGGAAATATCTGCATCGCCGTCTTTAAAATAAAACGTTGTGCATGGCATGAATATTTAATCATCGCAGACCTTGGAGCTATTTTGCGTACAATTTGAATAATGTAAGACAAGTTTAGAGCCTAAGCCTTAAGCTTTGTGTAAGGAAGAGAACAACAAAGTTTGCGAATGTGCAACTGGGTCGTTGTAGTCAAGTGCTAAGCACGAAAACAGAATTCTACAACATTCGATGTAGTTTTGAACAATTTAAAGTTTGTTTTTACAAAATTCAGTGTGTCATATTATATAAGCGCTGAAAAATACGCGAAATAAAATTGATATTTATATCAGAATGTTTAGCAGACATCGGTAAATAACTTTCTTCAATGCACGTGCGCAGATTGATTTTGTGTTGCTAAATTGCATTTGTGGGGCCGTAGGGACTCTTTATGCTGTCATTACATGCTATGCAGTTAATAGGTGATAATGAAGTAGTATGCAATAGGACACCCAGACATTGCAGGGGAATTGTTGACAACAAAATTGCAGCGGAGGGGGATTTCCCGATGAATTTTCATTCATATTTATCGGTCGCGGATCCCAACATCCCATATCACGATCAAAGAGGTTAATACAAGTTTTAAAATAAAAACATGACTCAAAAACAGAGTCGAATCTAAATCTCGATTTTGTTTGTCTATTTCCACAGAATTTTTAATCACATAATATTATTGCTTAAGTAACTAGCCACGATTAAAGATGATTGTACAAATTTTTAGGGGCGCCTCCGGGCGCACCTATTAGCTGGGCTTTGGAAACTGTTCCGGCGGTCGGTAAGTACAAGGGATGCGGCCGTTAGCGATTGCGTTGCCTACTTTCCGTGTTTTGCGAGCCACGAAGTACCCGACAAAAAAACGTTCACTTTTCTCGGGCTAGGTTCTATAGGTCAGACCCAATACGCTAATATTCAAAAAAAAATAGTAACGGACCTCTGATGCAAAATCTCCATAGCCCCCTTCGTTTTCCAGAGATAACGGTTTAGTATTATATAATATCTTTCGAAGTCTGTGACACAGACACACACTTTCCGGACCGCCTTTGGAAACTGTAGCCAAATTGGGGATTTATACGTTACATCACGAGATATGTTACATAGCGGAGTTTCCAAATATTGTGGAAAATAAATGAGAGTTGCTCGAGATTACCCAATGACCTAAAATTTATTTCTTTCGGCATGGATTTAATCAAGAAGAAGTTCCCATTTTCCCTTGCGAAATTTACGGAATATTTTCTAAAACACTCTTAGATGGAATCTCCACGTTAACACGCCATATTGGTTATGCAATGTGACCGCGAGCGGTTATTCCATCACCTGTGATCAATTGAGGATTCACGAAGTATAGTAAGTTTATATGTGGCCCAGTCAGTGGTCTAAGCGCTAAACACTCGTGTATTATTTTCCCCCCGTTGGTCCTGGTTCGAAATCGGTAAGGAAGTGATTTCATTGTTGTGATTTAGTTTTGTCTTGTTTTGAGCGTTTGTTACCAGGGAACGATGTGCCGTGTTTTGATTTTTTTCCCCTTTTTCTCCTTTTTTCTTTTTTTAACAACTTACCAAGCTTAAATTGAATCACGAAGTGGGAATACGTAGCCAAAATGAAAAATAATAATAAGGAAACTGACAACATTAGAACGGAAACAAAAGAAAATAAGTTAAACATAATAAAATTACAAAATAAAAAATTAAAAGAAATTAACAATTGAACAATGAGTGAAAAAAAAGAAAACGCTAAATTACAAATAAAAAGAAAAGACAAATAAACAAATAAGATTTTAAAGAAAAACAATATTAAAACTTCAAAGTAATTAAAAATACATAAAATAATATAAGCAAATAAATTAATAAAAAAAGTTAATGAATCAAAATTACAATGGAAACAAAAGAAAATTAAATGTAATATAACTGAAAATACAAAATAAAAATCAAAAAAAAGAAATATTAAAGTCGACTCAGAGATTTCGCAATATTATTTTTTTGTGTAATAATGGAAAAAATAGTTCAACTAGAACTAAAGATAGTAACCTTAAAATGCAAAATCCGAAATTTGAAATGAATCGGGGTTTTTCGTTTGTTTTTTTTTTGTTGATGCAGTAAACATTATGTGTAGTATAAGTCCCATAGGATTACTGTGTATAACAAAATTCCGATCCGGAATTATAACAAAGTTGTGATTTCTTTATGAAGGAATTCGATTTAGCTTAGCAATTCACACAGTGATTAGTATATGGACAAGCATTATGTACATGCAAAAAAAACACGATTTTTTTGGAAATTGAGGGGCGCCCTCCTCAGGAAATCTCTGAGTCGGCCTTTAACAAGTGGAACAATGAGTGAAAAATAGAAAACGCTCAAATGACAAATAAAAAGAAAAGACGGAAACAAAAGAATTTAAAAGAAAAACAAATTAAATGAAAATACTTAAAATACAAAAAAATAATATAAGCAGATAAATAAAAAACAAAAAATCATTAAGGCAAATGGAATTGGATTGTTAGTTCCGGTTTTGAATGTTGAAAAAAGGAGTGTCACATGTCATTGATTTATATTTCAAGATTTCATATTAAATGTTTACGTCATTGGGATAAGATGGTGTCTAAACCTGAATTTAATATTCTAACACCCAGACTTTTATAACAGTGGATAATTTAAGTAATATGTCCTTCAAAAAAATCAACAATTTTTCAAGAAATATTTGTAAGCCGATCGCCAGAGTATGATCAGCGCATTCGTAGGGATATCTAAAATTGTTCATTATTATCCACTAAGTAAACCCCCTCAGCCACAAAAATATGTTAAAATGATCAGAACGATATGCCTGAATTATGAGAAGCTGAACGTTATGATTGTTATTAGATTTGCAAAAATATGACTTTTAAACCAAAATATGAAAGTTTTTGACAAAAATTAAAATTCTGGGGTGGGCGGGTAAATGGAAACTAAATATCCAATTCATTGGCCTAATAACAAAAGTAATAAACAAAATAAATGTAAAAAATAATAACAAAAGGCAACTAAAATACACAAAATACGTTGATAAAATTAAAAGCAAGGGTTTGTTCAGGAAGATGTGGGCGTGGTTTAGTAAAAACTAATTAAATAAAAACAGCAATAATAAATAAGAAACTTGAGCTAAATACGAACACGTTAGTAAGTAATAAAAAGTTTTAAAAAAATTAAGAAAGAATCAAAATATACGAACAAGAATACGAACCAAAATTAATGAAACAATAATAAAATAAGCATTTAAAATGAGCAAAATATAACCAAAGTATAAAATAAAAAGTAATACAAATTAATTGAACGGAAAATAAAACCCGAATATTAAAAATGAAAAAAAATGCAAAATACATTAAAAAAGAAATACGTAGAAAAATGTTTTTAAAACAATTATAAACAATAAAAAAAAATAGAAATGTTACAAAAGCGACCCCAAAATAAAATAAGATTTAACAAATATAAAAAAATAGTAGAAAAAAAGTGGAGAAATGATCAAAAAACAAAATATACACTAATTTTATAAAAAAAAATTAAAGTATAGTGCTTTTTTTTTTTAAAGTTAATTTTTTTTGCATTTTTAATTTGAGTGAAATGAGAAAACTGAATTGGATGGGTTGTGTGGTGGAAGGGTGATTGGCAAACACCTTTGTATAATCTGCATTTTTACATTAATTGCTTTAATTAAAAAAAAAACCAAACAACCATAACCTTGGTACCCCCGCCGCAAACCACGAAAGCCGAGAAAGCCGCGAAATTCTAGTTGGTGGGGGAATCGGGTATGCCCGATTAGGCGTTAAATGAACAAGCTTCTTTACCATTTATGCAAATTAGGCTCCAATTATGTAAATTATTAATAAAGACGTCCTGGTCTCAACATTTTATTATATAAGGCCCACGTAGGATCATAATTCAAAATAACACTTCAACATCTGGTGAAACTTAAAATAGGCATTCTTTTTATACGATTTTTGGTTCATAAATTCACAGATAGTCGCAGAAAAAGCAGAATATCGCAAAATTTATGAAAATTAGGGCCATATTTATGAAAAAAAACGTGGATGGCAACATTTATGTCAATGATGAAGTCTCAACTGTACTGTTACTCTAATTAACCTTTCAAATTTGGGGAAAATGAACAAGACATTGATTTTGATGCAATTTTAATAGCGTTTTATAAAATCAAAGGTTGCAAAATAGGATACATGATTTGTTAATAAGGTCAAAAGCCTCATACCAGAAATGTCTTGTGAAGTAACGTTTTGTAAAATGAGCTGAAAACATGTACATTGAACCCTCATTGGAAATATGCTAATAAATTTAAAACCAAACTCCAGCTGGTTTACAAGCACACCCTATTGTTTCTGAAGTCAAGGTCACTATCCAGGGCAAAGGTCATGTTAAACCTATCACTGAACCACACAAAGGCAACTCTCAACAATCCACCCCATTCAGCTGTTTCTGCCAACCAGTGCCTCAATAAACAAATCCCACTCCCTAAAAATGATGTGAAATAATAACATTTCCAATTATTATAAGGCAACAAAAGATTAATAAAACAACCAAGGATTTCTTAGTATAGTTTCAGTTGTGTACACACTTAAACATTTCTTTACCTTGTATTTGCCTACAAAAATAAGCTTTCCTAATTTCCTTATATTTCCTTATAATACGCTAATTTGGAATTGGCCTATAACAAAATGCAACTTTCACAAACAACTAAACTGTTCATTCTATATTCTGGTATTTCAATATATATCTATTTTTCTATATTATTTCAAAACAATTTTGCACTAAAAAGTTGCAATAAACTTTGCGCGAATTCATCTGATATTGTGTCTACCGTTTTTTCTTCTTACAAAAGTATTTCCCAACCACATAGAACAACACAACAAGACTCACTCCTGGGGCGCCCCTTTCCTTTTTAACGGAATTTTTTTCGCATCGGATGAGTTTACCGTATACCCGTGTATTGAAGGGGAACATCCAAGCATTCATATGTTAATTAGAAAGTAAACAAAACAACCGGGGTAAATAAGTGTAAATAGTCCAAATTTTTCAAAAAATCATTTAAAATACAAACCTAGAGTTTGACGCTTTCAATAAATGATAAATGTGTTTAATTGCTCAAATTTGTCATTAATGAATGAAAAAGAGAAATAATGGCGCGGGCCGGGCGGCTGCTGGGAAGCTACCGGGCATTGCCGAAGTTGATACAACAATTTATTTACAGAGATGAATTATTAACCCGAATTTAAAAAATGTTAACTATATTAATGTACTGTCTTGAGGAATTAGTAAAAAACTAAAAGACTCTCAGGCCGCCGGGAAGATCGCGTTTTGGAATGTATTTTTCCGGTACGTCCTTGACTATATCTATCCTTGTAATTGTTTCCCACACAGTTGGGTGCGCGTGTCAAAAGCATACGAGTATGAAAGTCGTAAGTGGGGTTTTTTAATTTTCCCCCAAAAGTCGTTTGCGTGTCGAACGATTAAACAGTAATTTTTGGAAAATGTCCGGCGCTGATGAGAGACTGCGTGTCGAAAGTTCGCGGGATAAGATAAGGCCGTGTCGCGCTGTCGCGCGTGTCGTTTTTACCCATGTGGACCCCTAGAAGTGGAGTACTCCTAGGTAAACTACTGAGCATCTAAAAACAAATGTGAGTGCCGCCCGGGAAGATCGCGTTTTGGAAGGTTTTTCGTACGTCCTTAAGACGTCTATCGCTTGTAAGTGGTTCCACAAGTTGGGTGTCGCGCGTCAAAGCATACGGAAGTTATGAAAAGTCGTACGTCGGTTTTATTTTCCCCAAAAAGTCGCACATGTGTCGAACGATAACAGTATTTTTGGAAAAGGTCCGTCGCTCGATGAGAGACTGAGTGTCGCAATTCGCGGGATAAGAAAGGCCGTGTCGCGCGTAGCGCGTGTCGATTTTTACCCATGTTGACCCCTATAGATGGAGTAAAGTAATCCTAGGTAAACTACTGAGCATCTTCTAAAACAAATTGAGTAAAGTGCTGAGAGCTTCAATTATCACAGCAAGCTTAGCAGGATCTTTTACCAAGCAGGTTTTAAGTAATTCTCTAATTCTAAGCATCTGAAAAAGTGCATACTTGCGCTCGGTAACTTTTTGAAAACAAACCGGGCGTTAGGGTTTAATTTGGACAAATACTACTTGCATTATAATTGAGCTCTGCTTCTTCAAGCATCATCTCTCTATTCACTTTATGCCCACAGCTGTAACTGGTCCAGGCTGCATGTGATATATTAGTTGGACACTTTCAGTAGGGCTGATATAGACTCATTAGGGGTACTCATTTTATAGGACAAATAAAATGTTGCGAAAACTAGGGTGATTCCCCTCATGATTCACATGAAAGTGGTTGTACTTTGCCATAGTTGCTTAAGGCTGACTCAGGGATTTCCCGAGGAGGGCGCCCTCAATTTTTGCAATCAAATGTTATACATAATGTTTATTGCAAAAAATATCATAATACTTGATCATCTCAAACTTGGGAATTTGCATTTAGGTTACTATGTTTATGGTAGTGACTATTTTAATTATTGATAAAAAATATATTTTGAAATCTATGAGGTCAGCCTTAATTTCTAGAAACAGTGGCAGGTATTCTGGGAGGTGATCTATAGATCTGTCTTGTCTATCAATTGCTCCCGTCAACATTTTTGAAAATGAACTGCCTTGGCATCCATACCTTGGTAGATTTTACTGACCTGGATACCATGACACGTGCTTGGTGACATGAAAGGTATTGAAGGAAATTGAGGTTCAAAGTCTCTGGAGATTTATTTTGTTAGGGGATTTAAGAAAATGTGTAAGCAAAGTTTATGGTGTTAAGAGGGTGTAGATGTTAAAATAGGATTTTCATCAAAAGGCAAAGGTTGACAAGTATAGGTCATATGAATCTTACTTGAGGCGAATGGAAGAGGCATTTCGAGATGACAGTATTATGTAGGTATCAAAAACAGATTGTACAGATGGGGTTCTCAGATTGTCAAGTAAGGATCTACTTTAAGAATATGAAAGTTGAATTGATTAACATGTGGGCACATCCCCAAATAACTGTTACCCTCATTATTTCTCCTAATCATCTTTAATTTTATTTCATATCAATTCATTCCCAAGATGAGACACAAAAATGCAGTTGAATGGTTATATTAGCCAGTAATGATTACGTGCCTGGTATATGCATAATTGCTGTCTACCATTGAAACCGCAAGTTTGTTCCCTCGATCTTGGGGGGATGGATAGAAGTCCAGGCTCATTAAGAAAGAACACAATAGACATCAATTGGAACAAGCACCTTTAATTAATTAATTACATATCACAGAACATAAGCATAGGTTTTCAGTTGTGGTCTTGCAGAAAGGAGGTCGTATTCAAATGACAACATTGGAGAGCATTCACCCATTCCCTGTAGTGCGCCAAATATTCGTACACCCACATTGTTTAATTGATATTTCTGACACCACGATAGATATTGCAAAGACATTGTTTTGTTCTTGGTACAAGTGATATACTCCCGAATATTATAATTTTTCACGTATATATAATAAATCAGTTAAATTTAATCAGAAAATATGAGTGAGGAGAACTGAGACAAATATTAATAATGAAACTGCAAGGTGTTGTGCAAAATAAGATGACTTATCGATGACCTAGTTCTAAATGACTGCTGTTGTGAGACTTCATGAGTACAAAAACATGTCAGAATATGTCTGCAATCTGGAACAAGGGCACAGTGTCCTATCATCATCATTCTAAGAACTGTATAGAGGTTCTTTGTTTCCATATAGGAAGCACCGATTGCCACAACTGTGAGAACCATAGATTTGTGTAATGCTATGGTCAAAACACGGCGAGCACAGGATGTGGACTTCCTTAAACATGTTTCAGCAAACTGAAAAGATGACGACAATGTTTTGTTGGTCTCGAGTGTTGTTGCATCATGGGCAAATTTTCTATGACAAATCTGTGGCAAGTTCATTCGCCTGCCAGTTGTCAGAGATTTCAGCAAGTGTAGACCTCTCAAACAGAATGTGGAGAACTTTGCATAAATATGATTATATAAAATGTTATGTTATTAATACATTCTGAAATGTTGTCAGAATTGTCAGAGCTGCTCAATTTGGTACCTTTGGAAAAACAAAGGTTAACATTAAAGCTTCCAGCAGATGTCTTCTGTACCAGTGACATTCACCTTTAAGCACTGATTACCTGTATGACAAATGTTATACCATCAAGTGCAGTTAGAGCTGTATACTTCCAGTGTTTCTCCAAGTCTAAGAGTTTACAAATTAATCGGCCGGTCTAGCGAAAAAGGACTGCGATACCGTGAAACTGTTGAACGTACCAGCAAGATTGTGTCGCCAAGATCTATGTGTGGACCTGATAATACAGAGGAATGGTGGGCACCAACAAGAACTTGAGAAACTGTATTTATAGATGGTGTGTGTTTAATTTGATTTTTAAAGTAGGTAAGAAATATAGATATAATTGTGCTATTGTTAATTATGTATATTGTGTGATTTACTTTATGTATTAAAATCATTACTTTGAATGTACATCTTGGTCAAGTAATCTTCTTACAAATAGTCATTGTGAATTGGTTTCGGAACCACACGAGGTTACTTTTCTGACCTGGAGTACGTCTCGTAACAAAGGTAAATATTTGATGCAAGTTGGGATTGTGTGATGCAAGGGATTTGTGCCGGGGGGTGTTGCCAGTAAGGTCCATTCATAGCCTCACGCACAGTTGTGCGTGCTGATATACGATAACTATCTGCTGCAACTCAACACAACTTCCTATAAATCCAATGAAATTAGTTAACTTTAGCAGTACAGCGATATATTTTGGGTGGAGGACCTGATGATCGGCTATGCAACTCACCACACATAGTATAGACTGCAGTGAAGTATGATGAACATTACACCACTGATGTCCAGGTTCACCCTGGTTGAGCCCGTATTTGACAAGTGTTTTTTCAATCCATGCTCAAGCTGCATGTTTTCATTTGGATGCGTGATTAAAGTTAAGTTCCTTCCTGATGAATTATTTATTACTACTTCCCGGATTTTATTATCAAATTTACTTTCCCCATGGATATTGAGATAGACAGCTAATTAGATTCTATAGAACCATTGCTACAGGAATCAAAATCGGTTAAGCATTTGAGAAATCAATTGACGTCAAAACTTATATCAGCTTATGAATGATGACGTTTTTGAGTAGCATCTCAGAATTTAAATTGAAGTCAAAACTTATAGCATCTTATGAATGATGATTTTTCTATCTGGAGCAGCATCTCATCTTGTGTGCTTACAATAGCTTTATTTGGCTAACTTTAAGTTGATGTAATTATGCATTAAATGGCTGATTTTCAGATGCTATACTGCTTTGTTATCTCTGAATTTGTTCATAAATAATGTCATCTTTGCAATGTTGTGCTTCAAATTAGTTCAAATGCAAATAAAAATTTAAAAAAACCCTTAATTGAATTGTTAAAAAACCTGTTAAGAATAATAAACATTCAAAAATGACAGGCGGAAAATATTAATGAAATTATTTTAACAAATTAGGACCAGTATTCTTTTGCACAGTAAAAGAAAAAAATTGTATTTTTAAAGATTTTGGGTCACTTTCAATAACTATGTCAATTCATTACCATGAAATGGAAGTGAACTCAGCAGAATGTTTGATTTTATAACTTTAAGTTAATTTGATTCAGATGTGCAGTTAAAATACATGTATATACCATAAGTAGAATAGGAAACTATAAAAAGGACCAATAACTTTCGAATTATTATGTTAGTAAGATTTGAAAATTCATCATTTATAGCACATGTTCCCCCCATTAATTTACTCCGATTAGAACACGTCTTGGTGATTTATGGTGAAAACTTACAATTTCAACAAGTTGACAAAATGAAATTTCACGGCCTTCATGTTTGGTATCTGAACTTTGTCTCTAATTTTAATTTAAGTAAATTTTGTCTTAATTTTTTGTACCTCCACTTGTAACTTCTCAAAAATAAAGTATCCCCATGACAAAAAAACATCCAGGGCACAACATAATCCAGCAGAAACCATGATGTCATGGAATTTCATTATATGGGGAATAAAAGGTTACGTGTAATCTCAAAGCAGTAGGGTAGAAGTATTCCTCAGGAGGAGACAGGGGCCATATTCATCTTGTTCAGTACACTTATGCAGTATTTCTAAGGAATTCCCTTTACTTAACCAAAATTGAAGTGTTTTCCCTTAGGGGTTATGGGCTATCATGCAAGTGCACGTTGCTACTGTGTAGATTTCTTTGTTGTGTATTTTTTTTTGCAAGGTAATTTGCATGGCACAGGCCGTGTGTAAACACTCATATAATGCAGCGTGTATGATGCAAAATATTTTACACCTTTTGTTTTAATGTTAAATGCATTTTATTCTGAGATTTGATTACTCCTGATTCCATAAAATTTTGGCACTAACTTTTTGGAATAAAAACAAACAAAAGAAATATGAAGTAGGAGTAGTATTGGATTCTAATCCTATTATGGGGTGTCAGTGAAGATTTTGAGTGAAGTCAATTTTATTGGAATATGGCCAAAAAATAGGCATTTCAGTGTGCTTTACATTGTTGAAATCATAAAATAGACCATTTCAAATTGAAGTTTACCAAACATGATGACCCCAATGAACATCCTAAACGAGTCATCATATATGCAACTGTTGGGCACGGCACTTATAAATTTCACCTTAGTGTAATGTACAGTGTGGTACTGGCAAGTGCTTGTGAATGTATGCAAATGTATAAAGACGTTGGCGTTCTTTGTATTTTGCTCCAAACATTTTGGATGTCTATTTGATAAGGTCTGTGCCACACAGGCCATTTAGAAGACTAGTACCAACGTTGATATAAAATTGGATCGATTAAGCCCAAATTAATTGGTCAAGCTATGAGTTGAAAATATATTGGGCGAGACGCAGTCGAGCCCAATATTTTAAAACTCATAGCGAGACCAATTAATATTGGGCGTAATCATCCAATTTTATCATTATCATGTTTTGGATCTGATATTTTCACACACTTGGACTCCTCAAAACATGATAATGGTTAAAATTGTCCTTGATAAATCAACTATGGTCTTTTTATATCTTATTCTAGCATCTTATTTGACACAAAATTGTATTTCAAAGTTGGCTACCAGTAAGCTAATTTAAGGTTAGACTCTTAAGCAATCTGGCAGATTCCTAACTACCCTCCCAAAATAGGGGTAAAATTGCACATAGCTTGTTGGTTGTATTCCAAAGAACTTCACTCAAATGTAGTTATATCCCAAGATAGGAGTATGACTCATAATAGAATTTAGGATGCAGTACCCATGTTGTATATCTTTTTAATATTTTTTATTCAAAAAACTGGGTGCTATATTTTCTGAAATGGGGAGTAAATGCTGCAGTTCAATAATCTCCCATTCATATTTCCTGTCATCTTTCTTGCCTGGGAATCCCCTTGCAAACTGCAGTAGCGGCTCTACCGTGTACGGCAAGCAGCATTCAACATGTTGATTCCTGCATCCAGTGTAGACTGTCATTTCTAATTCACGAATGCATTGCTTATTTCGTTTGACGCTCTGCAATTATTTACGGCTCCTCACTCTGCCAGACTGCGTGAGATTGAAATGCGCTCTACCAGTTCACCGCAGCTTACGATTTATTTGTTTCTTAGCCTTTCTCATTTGGTATTGGTACGACTGACAGCTTTATTGAGACTTACAGACATTTTTAAACCTGTGGAGATATAAATACAAAATTGCGCAATCAAGAGTATAGAGCTTGAAAGTTCCTTCTTGCAATTTGCAATGTTTATTCTTTATAGTCAATCCATTGTGTGAGCTTTTCACTTTAAAAGTGGTAATTGAAGGTAATTCACCATGCAATTGCTATTTTTATCAATTGAAAGAGTTGCTTATTTTCTCTCTGGAACAAGGGAAAAACTGTGGCTTTTTAGCAAAGGCATTACACATGTAGTGCAAGGACCTAACAAGGGGCAATTTCCCGGTTTGGGGGCAGATTTTTCAGGTTGGAGGTGGTTTTTAGGTAGATTTTCCTGGTTGGAAGTGAAAATTTCCTGGTGAGCAGGCAGAAAAGGGGCGATTTAGGATGATTTTCAAGCCTTTTTTCCCAGTTAAAGCTCTCTGGGGTGGCAACCTGCCCACCCCTGCCGGTTATGCTACTGATGTAGTGTTATGCAATTAACACACAACCTTGGATTATGCTGTGGCAGCTTAGATCCCAAGAGAGAGACATCAGAAATACAGTTTGTTCCCTAGCTGATAGAGAATTAACGTATGGTCATTTGACACAGGTTTTAAGCAAAATTTAGACCAAAGTTTCTGAATTATCAATCCAGATTAGTGTGTGTCTCATTTACTGATAGCAAAAGTGTTATCTTTGGAGATAACAATTGTGTATAAGCAATGAAATTGGAAATTTGACCTAAAACAGGCTAATACAGAAAGAATTTAATAAAAATATGAAATAAGTACTATCCAAAATGATTTTCTCTAGCACCCTGGTTCATATTAGGAGGAACTATTATGTGATGTACTTATGCTGGGGAGTAATTAAAAATATAGTGCCCCACTTTAAAAAAAATGATAGCTTGGTTTCCTAAAAAATATTGAAGCAATCAATGTTTTACTGAAAGCAGGTGAAAGTGACAGTACCATAAAATTGAACTTGCTTTGAATTGATTGGCAATCATCTTCCCCATATTTTGCTGTGCAGTTCTAATCTAGTATTTGAAAGGGCTGTGCTTGATGATAATTTTACCTTAGAAATAGAACATTTCAGGACTTTTTTAGGTTGCAGCAGATTTCATCAAAGAACCTATTACCGAGTAATTGAAGCATCATTTGTTAAGTGTGCGTGTCAAGCCCATCTGGCGTATTTCACGCATTAGGAAACTGCGGCATAATCGTAGACATTTGTCATTGTCACTTCAGAGTGAATCTCCCTCTGTGATGTTCTTCAAGAGTTACAAGTAACCAGAGTATTTTACTTCACCAAAATAACTGTTGAGTCACCTGCTTTGTAGAAATTTTCTTCTCTAACAATGTTGTCCGTTTTGTTGCAAGCAATGTCCAGAGCAAATGAAGCTAAATACCTCTTAGGTTTCAGATGTTTAGCATTCTACTGGGCATTTCCATTGTATTCAAAATGAACATGCCATTCCAGTGGACATTCATTGGATCGCCTGCTTTGTTGAGTCTTCTAGGAGAGTGGCACAGCTGCACAGGGCTCTGAATTTTGTGGTTTTGATTGTTTTTTGTTACATATATATACAAATTATATGTATTCGGCGAGGACCTGGCTTTTAAATTGGAAATATATCCATTAACCCTACCACTGCTCTCTTTTCTAGCCTATCTCCCAAGAGGAAGGGAAGTGGTAAAAGGAGAGAAGCTAAAGAAGATTTGGGCACAAGTCTTGGGTGGATTCGACCACCCCCCCCCCATCATGTGCATAATGCTGATTGAAATTTTATCTTTGATTCAATAGCTTTCAAAATATGGGTTTTTTTTGTGTTTTTTTTTGGGGGGGGGTGTCCCTTGGCCAGTTGAAAATAGGGGCTTTTCAGGTACATGTACCAAATAGTGGGTCATTCGGCACACAACCTGAATAAAAATTAGGGTCTCCTGTATAAACTTTAGGGTGGGCATTGAGGAAACAACTGTTGCAATTGGAAGTGCCTCTATTCCAGAATTCAAAATTGTTGCTATAAAGTTATACAATTGGTTCCAAAATGTGTATGTAGCGCACAGACATTTTGAATAATGTGTTTTAAATCTTTTTGTAAAAAGTGGATCCTTTATGCCAAACTTGTGAAAAATGGATAGCAGGAAATAAGAAAAATGAGGGTCATGAGTATTTGAAAAAGTTAAACAAGTGGGGGTCATTTTTTAAAAAAGGGTAATTGCCTTTGTCTAATAGGTAGGACAGCAGCCACACAAACGGGGTCCTTGGGTACAAGAGAAAGGGTGTCTATCCCGACATATCGTGTGGTAACCGTAGCACCCCAAGGGGGCGCTATATTGACTGAAATGCACAACTCCAACCCTACCACCCAGCTTTCACTCCTAGCCACACGTTTTGTGTTATTTATAGTATATGCATATCGACACTTGTTGTTTATGTTATCACACGTGCACGCCAATTGTGGGTACGTAAGAGTGGTGCAATTACATGTCTAATTGTCCTGTGTGGTTTTACCAATTTAAATAGTATCACATTCATTTGCCACTCCCTTGGACTGTTGGGGTAACAAAATAAGAGCTTGGAAATAGCTGCGTTATTGCGGCATTATGTATTCCCTTGCACGTTGGGTCATGGTGCTTGCCTTTTCTAGTGGGAATGCGGGTGTATTTTCAATAAGTCCTAGGAATTGAAAATTCAAGGATAGGAATTCTTACACCAATATCCAATACGATCAAGTTAGTATTAATTTCTATAATACTTCAATTATGAATCCTTCTGAACTAGGAACTTGGCACCAATAATATCTGACAAAATGAAACCTACATGGACTTGCAAATGTGTGTATTGGTGAAGAGCTGCACATGCACACATAACCTCATTATTTATGTCTGAACACATTCTGAGCATAGACAGTGTGAAGGCATGGATATTAGCAACATCATTTGCATCATAAAAGGACTTGAAATGTTTACAATTAATCTGATGATTCTCATCATACACCTGCATATAATATGGATCCAAATAAAAATCCTTTTGATGATTCATATCTATTCGAGAATAATCAAAAAAAAATAATCCTATCAAGTTAACTTTTAATGTTGAAAATTAAAAATTTTAAAACATTTCTATTACAAGCAACACCTTTTTGGCTGGGAAACCATTTGGCTATTTTACTTAACCCCAAATTGGCCCATGACTGATAAAAATCTTTATTTTCCCATTATTTTCTTACATTTGTTCTCCCACTCTCCAGGGCCCATTTCTCCCACTTGCATGCAGGGCCAATTTGGCTAATTGGCCCATAGAAGGAAACACAGATTAGATAGGAGATGCTATTAGACCCAAGTGTTATCCACAGAAGAGACAGGCCTCTCACTAATTTTTTAACTGGTGTATTTAAGTGATTAAGATACATTTGCTTCAACCATTTAACATTTCCAGTCCCCAATCATTTCATATGCTTAAAATCCCCACTGTTTAAAAAAAAGGAGAAAGTCTGTGGCGGGCCTCCTCTCTGCCTAAATTAGATTTGTTGCTAGCCGTGCATCGTGACGACACTGGATCAATAGCACTTTGTGCAGCTTAGATTCTCGCAATCGCTGTCTATGGTTACCACCGTTAAGTTTGTCTGGGAATCACATGTGGATGTGAGGCGAAAAAGGCCAAGGCTTTGATGGGCATGATCGATGCAAGAAATAATTGTCTTTATTGTGACCTGTTGGAAAAGCCCCAAAAAAGATATGTCATGTTCACAGCACAAGGCTGGCATGTTTAGTCTCATTCATAAATGCACTGGACTTAATTTTTCAACACAAATATTTGAATGGAAGCTGGCACCACCACCACAACAATTGACAACCACCAACCACAAAAACGACAATCATATAATGAAATATTTCAATTTTTTACGATAGAATGTGTGTATGCATTTTTAGTTAAGGGTGTGTACATTAAGAATCTGATTTAAAGATTAAAACTAATTTGACTCTCAAATAGGTCCAGCACAGTAGTTTTTCAATTTTTTGACAATATTTCGATGCATTGCCTCCAACAAGTTTTTTTACTTTCACTCTTTGTTTACCATGCTCAATAAGACAAAATTAGGAAATTCCCCAACCTGATGGTCTACCATACTTAAACAAACCTTGCCGCACAACCCAAGGTGCATTCCCCGACCTTTATTTGGCTAGAGATACTTTATATTAAAAACAAAATCAAAGGTGAGTTGTATTATGCTTATTTTCAATAGAAATCATAGGCTGAATTTTTGTATTTGCTCCGATATGAATTTAGAAATTTCACAATTTTGTTACAAAGAAACCGTTCTCAGCTTAATCCCTTTCAGATTGGGATATTTTGTGATAGAAAAGCTTTACAATAGTGCAAAATCCGAATTTTCATATTTTTGAAGGGCACACAACCGTGTATTTGACATCTCCTTGTGGCACCTTTAACCTTCTTAGTACTTTTGAAGGTTACTGCTTTAAGGGGTTTGGACCTTTAGTGACTCTCGATAACATTTTCTAGAATTCGCGTCTGGGTTATTTACAATGGGGCTGATTAAGAATCTGAAATAAAAAATGGGGGTCACCGCTGTTGTGTTTTTGAGCTATAGCCAAAACAAAAAGTATGTTGTCACTTTTTAAACCACGCAAAGTCTATGGGGAAAAGTCCAAATTTGATGTTTAGATCGCCTACAAAATAGAAAAATTATCTCGATAAGCATTTTGTAATTCTAAATCGGTTGAGGTCCCGATGTCTTCTTCAAAATTTTGAAATAAAAAATATGGTCAACCGACTTATTTTCCAGTTACCCCAACGCCGAGAAAACCCACTGAAATTGGACACTTTTTTCAAATTGGGCTCCTTGTGGCCGCAAGAAAATCCGCGCCACATTCGCCGATGCAGCAAAGCAGGAACGCGGCGTAGAGATGCGCGATTTCAATAAACGCAAACAACCGCACAGTTATCCGCGTTATCTGCGCGCATAATACCTTCCCAGCTCAAAACTAAAATTCTTCCATTTTTGTCCATGACTGGGCTCTAAAAAGAATGCTGAGGTGTAAAGCCGCTTGCGCTAAACAATCCCATTTCAAACCCTTAATGCTTATAAAAAGGTGAAACGTCTTCTACAGATTCTCCATATCTTAATTTGACAAAACATGGTAATGTTTTGTATTGTGGACTCAGTAATCCCATGCATTGTGTCCATCATTATTTGTGCCTATATTACTGAGCTCATTTGCATTTTGCTCAGATTGACTCATTACTAACCTAAAGGTGACCTGCTATAGAGTCCCAATGTCCCAATTTGACAAAACTTGTAATGTGTTAGTGGTGGATGCAAGTAAACCAATACCTGCCTGTGTCCTCACTATTTGTGCATATTAATGAGCTCATTTGCATATTTGTTCACTACCATGAATCTTGCAAGTTTACCATTGAATTGAAATTCATGATCGGGAGAAAGCTCACATTTTTCTCATACCCTCTAAGGCCTGAGAACATGTTCCTTACATGGTTTGAGGTGTGAACAAAGTATCCCTCGTTTCTAACTGGTGGTTGTTGACCACACCACACCACCCACTTAGTACATGTGGAACTGTATTTTTCGTGAAAATTTCATATAACAATCTTGCAACCAAGGTTTTTTCTAAATTCACAATTGTATAGGATTTCCAAAATCATGGGTGTCATTTTTTAATGCATCTTGGATGTATCTTAGGGTGCAAGGTTTATACAAGAGGGTCAACACTATAATGGGCCAAATGTGTTTTAAAGTAACCATTAGTTTACATACCTTTCAGGATTACAGAAAGGTACAGTTTTTGCCCTATCTGAGGGGTATAGTACAAGAGTTACAAGGCACAACGGGTTTCCAGGTCACACGGTAAGGTAATTTTTGCGAGTTACGAGTTGCTACGTACGCGTTGCGAGTTGAATGACGGCGAGTTTGCGAGTTCATGACTGCGAGTTGAAATTTGCGTGTTGTCACATGTGATTTGCGATTTCCCTCGTATTTGCTAGTTGCAAATTTATTCTATTTTGTTTTGACTACTCTCGAAATGTAAACGATGAAAATTCACTCCCTAAAAGAGTGAAAACCTTTTAAACCACTCCAAAGAGTATTTTTCTACTTAAAACGAGCAAATTTCACTCAAAAAGATTGAAAACATTCCAAAAGAGTGAATTTTCCACTCGTTTCATGTTAAAAGAGTTTAAGGAATACATGGGGATTCCTAAATAGCTCCCTCACTTCTTCTCAACTTTTAAGAATCATAACTGTGAGTCAACCTGATTTGTAGAAATTCTCTAACAATGGTGTCTTTTTGTGCAAGCAATTTCAGAGCAAATTAAGCTAAATACCCTCTTAGCTCAGATGTATGAATTCTACTGGCGATTACATTGGTTTCAAAATTGACATGCTTCAGTGAAATTTCAGTGCGCTCTGCTTTGTTGAGTATTATAGGAGAGTGGCACAGATGCAAAGGGCTCTAAGTTCGGTTTTGGAAATTATGTTTGAAAATGTTGCAAAATTATAGGTATTCCAGGCGAGGAAATGTGTCTTTGAAATTGGAAATTATTAGCCTAACCCAACACTGTTCTACTTTCTAGGCCTATCGCCCAAGAGGAAGGGAAGGGTTGAAGGAATAGAAGCTAAAGAAGATGCAATCTTGGGTGGGATTCGACCCCCCCCCCCCATAATGGTGGCATAATGCTGATTGAATTTAGAGTTGATTACAAATAGATATCAAAAATATGGTGTTTTGTGTTTTTTGGGGGGTGGGGGTGCCTTGCCAGTGAAACGTAAGGGCCTTTCAGGTAAAATGTACACAAATAGTGGGGTCATTTGGTACACAACCGAATAAAACTAGGGTCTCTGTAAGAACTTTAGGGGGGGCATTGAGGAAACAATGTTCAAAGTGGAAGTGCCTCTATTCCCAGATTCAAAAATTGGTGCTATAAAGTTATCAATTGTTCAAAATGTGTATGTAGCGCACAGACATTTTGAATAAGTGTGTTAACATTTGTGTAAAAAAGTGGATACGTTATGCAAACTTGTGAAAAAATGGATTAGAGGAAAAGAAAAATGAGGGTCATATTGAGTATTTGAAAATTTAAAAAAAAAAGGGTCATTAAAAAAGTAAATGGCCTGTCTCATAGGTAGGACAGCAGAACAAAAAAAGGGGTCATTGGGTACCAAGAAAAGGGGGGCTATCCCGCACATATCGTGTGTAAACCGTAGCACCCCAAAAATGCGGGGGCGCTATATGGAGCTGAATGCTACACATCCAAACCCTACACCAGCTTTCACTCATAGCAAGTATTATGTTATTTATAGTATATGCATAGGACCACTTGTTGTTATGTGAGACACACGTGCACGGCATATGGGGGAGTAAGAGTGTGCATGTTACCTGTCTAATTGTCATCGTGTGTTTAACAATTTAAATATTGATTCACATTCATTTGCACTCCCTTGGACTGTTTGGGTAAAACAAAATAAGCATGCTTGGAATAGCTGCGTTATTGCGGCATTATGTATTCCCTTGCAAGTTGTCATGGTGCTTCTATGGGAATGCGGCGGTATTTCAATAAGGTACTAGGAATGAAACAATTCAAGGATAGGAATTCTTACACCAATATCAATACGATCATATTAGAATTCATATAATAATGTCATGATGATCCTTCTGAACTAGGAACTTGGCACCAAGAATATCTGACAAAATGAAACATAAATGGACTTGCATGTGGGTATTGGTGAAAGAAGCTGGGACATTGCCACACATAACCTCAGTTATTGTTGAACACATGCTGAGATAGAACAGTGGAAAGCAATGATATTAGCAACATCATGGCATCATATAAAAGGACTTGCATGTTACAATTAATCTGATGAGGCTCATCATACACCTGCATATAATATGGATCCAAATAAAAATCCTTTTATTTTTTTTATTTTTTTTATAGATTTGAATAATAAAAAAAATAATACTCTTAAATTTTAATTATTTTCAGTACCGTGCAGTTTAAAACATTCTTATTACAAGCAAACACCTTTGGGGGGGGGCTTGAAACAGTTTGGCTATTTTACCCCAAAATTGGCCCACATGACGACTAAAATATTTCTTTTCCCATTATTTTCTTAATTGGTTCTTCCAACTCTCCAGGGCCATTTCTCAACTTGCAGGGCCAAATTTGGGCTAATTGGCCTTAGGAGGAAACACAGATTAGATAGGAGATGCTATTAGACAAAGTTGTTATCCACAGAAGAGGACAGGCCCTCACATTAATTTACTTGTGTATTTAAGTGATTAAGATACATTTGCTTCACACAATTAAATGTCAGTTCCCAATAATTTCATTATGCTTAAAATCCCACTGTTAATAAAAAAGGAGCAGAATCTGTGCGGCCCTCTTCGGCCTTAAATTAGATTTGTTGCTAGCCGTGCATCGTGACGACACTGGATCAATAGCACTTTGTGCAGCTTAGATTCTCGCAATCGCTGTCTATGGTTACCACCGGTAAGGTTTGTATGGGAATAACATTGTGGATTGAGGGCGAAAAAGGCAAGGCTTTGATGGGCAGGATCGATGCAAGAATAAGTGTCTTATGATGAACCTGTGGAAAAAGCCCCAAAAAGATAATTTCCTGTTACCAAGGCTGGCATGGTTAGTCTCATTATAAAAATGCACTGATGATTTTATCACAAAAATAGTTGCATGGAAGCTGCACCACACCAACAACAATTACAACACACACCACAAACGACATTCATTATAATGAATTATTTAATTTTCGATAGAATTGTGTATGCAATTTTTAGTTTAAGGGGGGTTAAATGAAAATACTATGATTTTAAAGTTACAACTAAGTTTGAAACTCTCAAATAGTCTTTTCTGTTTTTTTCAAAAAAAAAAAAAAAGCACGTAGTTCATTTTTGACAATATTATATGCCTTTTCCTTCCAACAAGGTTTTTTACTTCACTAGCTGTTACCATGCTATAAGGACCAGAATTATGAAATACACAACCTGCATGGGCTACCTACTTAACAAACCTTGATCACACCCAAGGCATTCCTACCTTTATTGGCTAGAGTACATGTTAATTTAAAAAAAAAATAAAAGGGATTTGATAGATGCTATATTCAATAGAAAATAGAGGCGAATTTTGATTTGGCCTATAGGAATTAGAAAATTTACAACACTTTGTACCAAAGAAACAGTTCTAGCTTACTCTTTCAGATTGGGGATATTATTTGATAGAAAGCTTTACACCAGTGCAAAAATCAGAACTTTTCATATTTTTAGGGACACCGGTTATTTGCAAATCTCTTGTTGCACCTTTAACCTCTTAGTACTTGTGAAGGTTTACTGCTTGTAAGGGGTTTGACGTGTTAGGATCTACTCGATTCTTCATCCACCTTTCCTTGCTAAACTTTCTAGAATTACGTATATGGTATTTTACAGCGGTGTGATTAAGAATCTGAAATAAAAAATGGGGTCACCGACTTTGTTTTTGGACTATAGCCAAAACAAAAAGTATGTGGTCACTTTTTAAAGCACGCAAGTCTATGGGGAAAGTCCAAATTTGATGTTTAGATAGCTACAAAATAACAAGTTCTCGATAAACATTTTTGTAATTCTAAAATATGTTGAGTCCCGATGTCGTTCTTCAAAATTTGAAATTAAAAAATGAGGGTCACCGACTTACTTTTTCCATTACACGACGAAAACCACTGAAATTGGACATTTTTTCAAATTGGGCGCCTTGTTGGGGCCGAAAGAAAAATCCGCGCACGCTCGGCATGCAGCAAGCAGGAACGCAGGCGTAGAGATGCGCGATTTCAATAAAAGCAAACAAACGCGCAGTTATCCGGTATCTGAGCATGATAACTTCGCAGCTCAAAAACAAAATTTTTCCATTTGTCCATGACTGGGCTCTAAACAGATGCTGAAGGGTGTAAGCAGCTTTGCGCGTAAACAAATCCCAGTCACATACCCTTAAATGTCTTTAAAAAGGTGAACTTCGACAGATTCCAATAGCTGATTTGACAAAACAACATGGTATGTTGGTAGTGTGATGCAAGTAATTTTTTTTTAAAAACCCTGAATTGTGTCATCATCTATTTGTGCATATATTAGAGCTCATTTGCATATTTGCTCAGATTGACTCATTATAAACTAAAAGTGAACTTGCTTAAGATCCCAATGTCCCAAATTTGACAAAACTTGGTATGTGGGGTAGTGGTGGATGCCAAGTAATACCATGCACTGTGTCCTCACTATTTGTGCAATAATGAAGCTCATGTGCATAGTTGTTCACTACCAGGAGATCTTGCAAGTTTTAACATATGTCGAAATGAAATCAGGATCGGGAGAAAGCCTCACATTTTTATCATACCCCGCATAAGGCCTGAGAAATGTTTCCTTACATGGTTGGTGTGAACAAAAGTAATCCCCTCGTTAGAACTGGTGGTTGTCTGACCACCACACACACACTTGTACAGGTGGAACGTATTTTCGTGAAATTTCATAACAATCTTGCAACCCAAGGCTTTCTTAAATCAAAATGGTATGAGGATTCCAAAAAATCATGGGGTCATTTTTAAAATGCATTCTGGGAATGTAATCTAGGGGGCAAGGTTTATACAGGGGTCAAAATATAAAACGGGGCAAAATGTGTTTTAAAGTATACCATTATGTTCAGTACCTTTCAAGGATTACAGAAAGGTACAGTTTGCCCTATCTGAGGGTTATAGTACAAGAGTTACAAGGCAAAATGGGTTAAAGGTCACACGGGTGAAGGTATTTTGCGAGTTGCGAGTTACGAGTTGCGAGTGCGAGTTGCGAGTTGCGAGTTGATGACTGCGAGTTGCGAGTTCATGACTGCGAGTTGAAATTTGCGAGTTGTCACATGCGAGTTGCGAGTTCTCGTATTTGCGAGTTGCAAAATTTCTATTTTTGTTTTACTACTCTCTAAATGTAAACGAGTGAAAATGTCACTCCCTAAAAGAGTGAAACGCTTGTAAACCACTCCAAGAGAGTATTTTCTACTTAAAAAGAGCAAATTTCACTCAAAAAGAGTGAAAAAACATTCCAAAAAGAGTGAATTTCCACTCGTTTTCATGTTAAAAGTTTAAGGAATACATGGGGGATGTCTAAAATAAGCATCCCTCACTTCTTCCTCAACTTTCAGAATCAGAAACCCATGTTCCTATGTTTGATCCCACCTGGGCATGTAGTCTATCAGTATGTCCTTTGTGCAAGAGATTAGACTTTGTTATGCTATTCATTTTAGCATGTACAGTCCATTGCTGTCAGCTAACTGCATCAGCTGGCTCAAACAATGAACATGAAATTTACATCCATGGCATCTTGAAACCAATCCAATGCAACTTTCCACTAAGTTACATTATGTATATATCTGTATGATGCCTCTTTTGACACCATTCCAACCTCAAAATTCAATAAACTATGAGGAGCTTCGGGGGACGCACACCTTTTTTCACCCCTTGCCCTCAGCCTTTAAAATTTGTGTCCGAAAACAAATTTTGGCCATTATTTCAGCACCAACATTTTCTGCTAGGGTTGGATTATGAGATACTAGTTTGATGAGTCAATGACACACCAGGATCTCATTGATATTGTAGTGAAATGCTGATATTGATAAATGAAACATGCAGGTCAACTTTTCCAAAAAGGTGTTTCAGAGATATTTCACCAAATGTGGTTTCAGTTTCTCTAGTAATAATTTGTAGATTGTAAAGGAGCTGATTTTGGCAGTTTAGAAAATGGAGTAAAATAAATAACTTGATAAATAACTTTGGAGAAAACTACAACACCCCCATTAAATAGAGAGTTATTATTTTGGTGTGTTTTGGGGTTAATGAAATATCAAAAATCCATACATTTTTGTATCATCAAAAATTAAAGCCACTATCAGTGATTCACTCAAAAAAAGGTAAAATATTTGAAATTTGCAGGAATTAGCATAAAAGTGAAGGATAAGTTTGTAGAATTCCCATAAGTTATAATTTGCAACTTTAAAATTTACAGAAAAGGAAGCAAACAGCAAAATTAAAGATACGAATCTCCATTCAGTTATGCATTGAAGTAAGTGTCCGTATGGACATTAATGACTAAAATATTTGATTCTGTCATTATTAGGTTGCTTTCAGACTTAGTATTTGCAGGGTATGTTGGGATGGCAATACTTGTTACAGACATGCAAAAATCTGATTTTTCATCATTTTTTTTTTTATTTTCTGATTTAGCAAATCACTGTTAGTGTCTTTAAGGACAGATGGTTAAATCAATATTAGTACTCTTCGGATTGTTTGTGTTTTGTTTCAGTATTTTTATAAATACCGAGGTACCAAAAACATTGTCGATATTGTTTTCCTAGACGAAACTAAAACCCCTCGCTGATTGTCATATGAAAGGAAATCAAATTTCGAAAATGCTCACATTGCATTTTGCAGACTGAGTGTTTGCAATTTTCACTAATTGGTTTTCCCCTAAAATAATTGTTCTCAAGTGTTAAACACTGAATTTTCAAAAGCTTATGTGAGATTTTAGATAATTTTTTATTATAAAGACATCATTAGAGTGTTTAATTAAAAAAAGAACCTTTCATGTAGGCTGGTGAAACATTTACTGGAA
>JAMKCH010039493.1:0-14326 GCA_023653785.1 Ophioderma brevispina | reverse complement strand
ACCATGGCACCGACCCCTATTTTTGTGGGAAAAAAAACACCAAAAGGACCTCTTATTTTTTAGAAAATTTGCAAAGAAAATACACCAGAGACCCATTTTGGGAAAAATTTTCATATTTGTCACTCGGAAACCCTTATTTTGGCTAATCTCACCCCTATCGTTTTCTGTTCACCGAATGCCACTGGGCTTGAAGCACGAACCCTAACACCCAATCCAGTTAATATGTGAGTGCTCCCCCCCGTATTTGCCCACATGTCAAAGTATAAAGAATTGAATAGCGGAAAGACAGACAGGACAGACAGATCTGTTTAGTAGTATAGATATCTAAGGATTTGAGATACGGAGCAATGATAATATGTCTTATCAAAAACTTCATGTAAGATGCATGAGGCGCAGGTTATTGAAATGCAAAAAAACTTAAATGGAGATCTTTATTCAATAGTGAGTGACAACTATCCAAAATAAAAATGATTTTGTTACAGCTAAGTTAATATGAGCAAATAAATACGGATATTTGACTGATAATAATAATACTACATAAACACGATCTTTTATTTGATTAGAGTTGCAATAAAAGGTTCAATAAAACATCAAACGAGAAATCGGGCTGAGAGGCGAACACTGCCTGAGCCTCCCAAAACAACAATGTGCGCGTGCGACACCCCCAGGTGGTTGCAACAGCGCTCAGTTCCCGGGCCCGTTTTAAATCCTGAGCAAAAAAAAGCCGTCGCACTGATTGTTCTGGCTAAGTGTATCTTACGCACATACGGCACGAGTATACCAGAACCATTTGACTAATGTTTGTGGCCGAGAAGTACTTCACCCGACCCGGGGGAGATGGGAGACGTTTTCCCTACAGATTCGGAGGGGTCCAATGGATGGGGTTGAAAGGAGTCTAGTGTAATGTTCAGTCGCTTAGTTGTTTTTTTTTCATACACGTTGACCGAGGGAGGGTCTAGTTATAGTTAACTTCTGATTTTGAATGAAAGTGTTAAAGAATGAGACTAAAGGTATTGTTTTTAGCCTTGCCGTGTATTATTATCAGGTCGTATCAAACGGGAACGGCTATTTAAGAGTGATACCAACTCGGCGGGGGGGGGGGGCGGGGGTAGGCAAGACTCTTGGTTCTAGAACCAGCTTGTACCTGCAAAAATTAGCCCCTCATCCTGTCCGCAGTTCTGAATGTAGACCATAATAGGTCTCATAAGTAAAATTTGTATGAGATCTACCACATTAACTTCTCATGTGATTGCTGGTAGAATTTAGAATGTTTTTGTTTCATACCTAGGTGGGGTCCTTCCAGACCTTGAATCAGGTTTGTATTACATGCAATTTGGTGTTGTAATACCAGTGGCGTGTACCGAGGCAGTTGATCCAGGAGGGGCAAAATTTCCAAGTCGTCCTGCAAGAGGTGGCAAAATTTTATGTTGTCCGGTGGAATTGTTCACTTAAGTCTGAATTGACTAAATGGACATTAAAATTTTGCCACAAAAAATTAGGTGAATTGCGTCAAAAATTAAAACGGGGGTGAAAATGCATATTGTGGTCCATATCGTCCCGCTTATCGAGCCAGAGGGGAAACTGCCGGCCCCCACCGGTCGGTAGCCAATGTGTATACCATTACCTGTTATATAAGATAATAATCAAACTGTGTGTGTGTCTGTGTTGATTTCTTAATACAGTTAATATGAATTGAAAGGACATAGTAAACCGCCATTTCAGATTGCTCATCTGTGGGTTATTAGCATAATCATCTCATTGGCACGAAAATTTCAAAATCAGTTCTTGAAATTGATGAAATCTACATAATCTGAGCATATATATATATAATTATAATCTGATGTTAAATTTATCTTCAAATTGATATTACAGCAAGTGAATGAAAAATCATGGATCAATAAATAAATCGGCGTTTTCATGTAATTATTTTAACTAATCATCGGAATTATTAAATTGGAAAGTCAACAGAAAAAATACTCAAAAGCCTCTAGGACTTTGCCACTTGAGTATCACTTATTGTAATTTCAATTGTATTTTGATTTGCACAAGGGATTGTATATTGATGACAATAATTTTGCTTAAATATTTTCAGCTTCTCATCAATTCCTAACCCTCCAGGGGATATCAAAACACCTACAAGCTTCAGTCTAAGACCTTTGATGCAAGTTCATTTTCAAGGAAATCTTATCCTACAGGGAGAATCTAAACTCTTGACAGTTTCATCTTTAGCTGCTCAAGGATGACTATAGTATGATTGTTGCTAAGTAGTCAAGTTCCACAACATTGTAAATCGATAATGTACAACAAGGCACAATTAACACAAACACGAACATGGTGGAAAGTATTATCTTTCTCATTGCGTATGTGTCTTGCATGCATATATCTACAGGTGTATGTATTAGGATTTCATTTACACATATCAGTAAACATAAGCCAAATATTTCTTGCACATTTACTATGGAACTAACTATAGAGCAGAAATTGAGTTGGTCACTGTCAAAGTAGATTTAGACGTGGCGCATAAAGGGTGAGGATGGTTAATTCCGTGTGTCCGTGCGCTGATGCTCTCGGCGGCAATTACATCGGTTTTCTTATTTCCTGAAATAGTCATTTGTGGTTGATTAAAAGTGTTGTGCTACATGCCCATGAGGAGTCTGTGGTCAAGAGGGACATGATTTTGGTACAAGTTATTTTAAAGATCTACATCATTGTTGTTGGTTTGTCAATTTTAAAACTTACTACCACAGATTTTAGGGGGTCATCCCCCAGTGGGTGGTAGTTCTAGTGAGTCTTGCGAGTACATAAAGCAAATAATTGTTTTAGCATGCAGTTCATTTTTTCTCAAGTGTAAAGATACTATTTACTATCATAAACACAAGGTTTCACCGATTGTGGCAATGACCAAAAGGCTAAGATTACACGAACAAACTTTGATTAAAAAGCTAGAAAATGTACTCGCCTGCAAGGCTACTATGATTACGGATGGGTTTTACCCTCAGAGGTAATAACGTGAGGCAACAAATAAACCTCGTCATACTAGATGGAAATGTTATAGCAAGGTGAAAATCTTGATGGGAACTGTGTAGTGCCGCTAGGCTTGTCCCTAGCTATTACTTACATCTACCCGGCCATGTGTTGCCATGGTAACACACAACTCATATCCAAAAGTGCAAAAAAATTACAAGAGGAACTGCTTTAGTTCAAAAGATTAGGAGTGCTTTCAATGGAAAAGTCACATGTAACCGTAGGTGTTAATCTTCAAAATAGCTTTTCTGAAAGAAAGAAGAAAAAAATAAGTGCAATCGTTGAAAAGCATATTAATTTTTAAATGTCATATCAGAGTGCAAGGTTGTGAACACTATTTGTAAAGAAAAGTATGGATTTAAAAATTTATTATAGAAAATGATTTTTAAAATCTAATTTAGATGATGTTGATTCTTGTCATATTCAAAATGAAAGAGATGGCAAAGTTGAGATTGCCTAAGTTAAAAGGTTTGGGGATTAAAATTATATATTTACATTCCCATTCAAGGGCCATGATCCGATTGCTAATAGCCTCATTCCCAGACCCTCAAATTATATCAGAAGTAAATATTTCTTGAGCCATGACTCAACTGAATGGAGTGGATGTTCCTTTAAAGATGGAACACAACTTACCAAATCAAGATGCAAATTTTTAAAGCAGCAGAGAAGAAAACAAACACACGCACACCCTTTTCAAGGTTGCCCATAAATTGAGGCATATAAAAAAAAAGCCTCAATAATAGTTATGAATATATTGCAATGCCAATTCGGGAATTTATTCTGTTACAAGTATTTCCTTTAAAACACTGCAATGTGCTTGATCAGCATAATTCATAACCGGATACAATATATGTTACAATTGATGGTCTTTGCCCCTTTACTATTAAAGCAGACATGGTTCTTGTACCTTAGTATATTGATTTGATCCTTGAGTATATCTTGGTTGATCCTCAAGTAGTCATTCTGCATTTCAGAGAATATATCTATCATCGATACTTGAAGTGTGCTGATATATTTTAACGTTTCACATGCTCGATCACCATGGCGAGTCAGCATATATGCTTGCAAATATTAGACTACTCTCTCAATTCTCCTGTAATATAGGACCAGCCATTATATCTTTTCCCAATTTCCTGGCAGTTTGCAAAGTTATAAATATACATTCTCATGTTTGAGGAAACATCTTGAAAATTTCAGAAGCCGTATGTTATCTGAGCACCCTGTGTATATTGAAGTGTCTCTCTCCCTGTCTATTGCTGGAGAATACAATTCTTCAATTTCATCCCCAGGGGAAGAAGAGATACCTTTCTGGCGTTATCAATGTATCCCAAATCTGCCAGCTTTGTAGCAGTGTTTTTGTACACATTCAACAAGATGATCTTGACATAATCTTAGGTAACAGGGATAGTGATACGTACTATGGGTACTGTGAATTGCATGATCGTAAGAGTTTACACAAGACTTAAAGTAATACATTTTTTCTGCGTATCATTTTAAAAAAAAATTCTCAAACCCGAGAATCCTTTTTTCAAGATAAAAATTTGAGAAGAAATTTGTCAAAAATGTTCATTATTGCACTTTTTGGGTCTAAATTTCAGTTTAATTGGTTGAAAAGTGTCCAATTTTCATTTTGTTCCCTTCTATCATATGCCACACATGAGGAAGGACTAGATCTCAAAGTTATTAAATTAGTGGCATAAATTTCTTTTTGACATTGGGAGGGATGGGGTTGATGAAAGTTTATGAATGAAACAGGGTTTGCCAACAAAATCCGTTATTAGCACATATGCATGCGAAGCACGCTAAAAAATTGCCAATTAGAACCTAAAATTGTTAAAGGTGCTTGTTCCGATTTATGTGTATTGTGTTCTCTACTTGATATGAGAGCCTGGCACTTGCACATACACCCCATCAAGTACCGTGGGAAACAAACTTGCGGTTTTGATGGTAGACGCAATAATGCATGTTGCAAAGCCCTATTCAATACTGTGCTAATATTGACGGTTAACCACTAAAACGGCGATTTTTGTTTATATCTTGGGAATGAAATGGATTTGAGGGCTCAAATTTAAGGACGACAATGAGAAAAATACTGTCTTTCATCTGATATCAAAATCGATACTACTTCCGGGTAAAACTGGGGGGTCTCCAAGACGATCGGAACACGCACCTTTAAATGTAATTGTAATTAGAACAAGATGCATGCACTTGACCATTTTTAAACTATTATGGTAAAACATCAGGTTATTTTGGTCAAAGACACATGCACAGGCATCAACTTGGGGGGATGATCGTATTGACCATTACCTCTCATCAAAATATTGGGGGGATTTATGCCTATGGATTCAACAGGTAATATCTTGTGGAGTCATCAACTTCAACCCAGGGCACCATGTGGAGGATGGAGGCGACATGCATTGATGATGTGGTCTTCTGTCTGTTCAGCCTCTCCACACTCAAAAATTGGACTCCGGGCAAGACCCCGTCTCTGCCATAGGGGCATGCTGTGTTTGAAGCAACCCACTCCTGTGTGCAAGCGGTTTAGTTTTATCCAAGCTTGGCATGGAAGATCAGATCTTGGACATGATTTAACTGGCTCTGTTAGGATTTTTTTCAGAGGCGAGCTTGACAGCTTCCATTGCTTAATTGCTAGTCCAGACTGACGTTGTCTACTTGGTTCGTGAATATTGGATCAAACTCTGTGCTTCTCAAAAGAGTCCTTGATGTCTTGAGTGAGGAGGGTGACCTGATCCATAGTTGACCTGCCCTGGCAAAAGCCTGCCTGCTCATGGGGGTGGGGGGTAGCTGAGGGTCATTGATGGGATTGACCTATGTGTTGACAAAACGTTCTGGAAGCTTGTGTAATGGAATGCACAGCAGAGGATTGCCAATAGCCAGTGGTGTAACCCAGGGGAGGGGGAGCAGGGCGGGGCAAAGTATGGTCCCCCCATCAGAACCCTTGCCCCCACCCCACACACCCCTACCCCCAAGTGAACTGATCTTTTGTACAGTTGTATATGGAGAAGAAGAAGGACCCAAATTGCACACTGCCGATAGCTCTTTGGGGGACAGGAATTTTGTATTGTGCAATCCACCCTATGAATTTGGCAGCCTCAAAGGACTAAAAATGCATGTTGAAGGATGTGGTGGTAGAATAATAAATTCATCCCTCGTGGGTATCTTGGGGCTTGTTAAGACGTTGGGAGTGACATAACAGTATTTTGGAATTGTGATGGATTCCCATAAAATACATTGCAATTCTTGCAAGAAACCTCTGACCTAAGATTGTGAATGTCAGGATTCATTTGAATGCATTGTCCATGCTGTTCCAAAATGTGATTATAGCAATTCATCCATTATGAACTTGCTTTTACAATTTTTGTAAAAAATTAACATTATCAACTGATGCATGCAAATAAGAGGTTTAGAGTTCTTCCTACAATGCATTTCTTCCAATACAATTTTTGTTACTGTTTGTCACATGAATTTATAGTGACAAAAGTACTTCAATTGCAAGATTGGGATGAGTTCTGTTCATTCAGGTACTTTTTGAATGTTCTGGTTTATTGTGTCGCCTGAACGAATGTTCATGGAGGCACATACTAGTCCAAATTTTGTGTGTCCGTCCGTCCGTATGTCCGTCCTTATGACTCGGTTAACCTTTTTAAAAATGCTCTGCAGGCTAAACGCTATCCCTGATTTACTTCAAACTTGATAGGATGATAGAGTGAGGTACCGCAGTATTATGTGTAGGTTTTGTCTGCATTATTTGCAATCATGAATATATAGCTATTGATATTTTTCAGACATTTCCGGTTAACATTTTTGGAAATGCTCTGCTGGCTAAACCTATCACGATTTAATTCACACTTGGTAGGGTGGTAGGGAGGTTGCCAGAAAAGAATATTATGTGTAGCTTTTGGGCTGCGTTATTTGAATATTCATGAATATTAATGAGATTATATTGGCCAATCAAAATGCTAACCCTTTCCCCGCAAGGATGCGGGTGCAAAGTTATCTGGAGTTCCGAATAAGGCGTATAATGATGTAACTTGGGGAAGGAAAGCGGGTTAAAAGAGTTCTCGACCTGCCTGATTAGCTGTTAGGCATATTTAGGACAGACCAAATTACATATGCAAAGAGCAATTAATATGGCAAACATCAGCGTAATCGCTATATTGGTTGCAACGGTAGATAGGATATGCAAAATTCCTTCACTGTCCACAAAACCATTATGGTGCGAATCTTCTTGCCATTTGACAAGTTCCTGATACATGGCGGCTTAGGTATGCAAATGATGCTAATTAGTTATGCGTATTGTGAATCGCTAAATTGGTACATCGGAATGCAAAATTCCTCAGCTTACATGCCAAAAAAACTATACATACATTTGTGTGTGAATCATCATAGGAGGGGGAAGGGTGGGGTGTTGGGGAGGGTGGGGGGTGGGGAGGGGGCACAGAGTCGGGTGTTGGGAAGGGGGGACAGGGTGGGGTGTTGGGGAATGGGGGCAGGGTTGGGGTGTTGGGGAGGAAGGCAGGCTGGGTGTTGGGGAGGGGGCAGGGTGAGGGTGTATTGGGGCAGGGGCAGGGTGGGTGTGGGGAGGGGGCAGGGGGTGGGGCGGGGGGGTGTTGGAGGGGGGAGGGTGGAGGTGGGGAGAGGCAAGGGTGGGGTGTTGGGGAGGGGGAGGGTTAGGTGTTAGTGGCGGAGGTGGGGTGAGTCGGGGAGGGTGTGGGGTGCGTGGGGGAGGGGGTGGGGTGCGTCGGGGAGGGGGTGAGGGTGCGTAGGGAGGGTGCGTGGGGTGCGTCAGGGAGGGGGGTGCGTCGGGGAGGGCGTTGGGGCGTGTGATCTGGGGGGGTCGGGGTGGTGTGCGTTGGGGGTAGGTTGCATAGGGGAAGGGTGGGGTGTGTCGGCGAGGGGCGGGTGACCTCATGTGAACATTGGGACCATTGGTGTGAACCATTTGGTGAGCTCAGTGACTTGGTAGGAACATAGGTGACCTTGGTAACTTGTGTGACCTTGGTCGACACCTTGTGACTGAATGTGACCTTGGTTGATTATGTGACCTTTGTGACCCTGGAACCTTGGGTGGACCTAAGTCATTCACAAATTGGTGTGCGGGGGTAGGGTCAGGGGGGTGCGCAGGGGAGGGGGTGGGGGTGTCAGGGAGGGGAAGGTGTTGCATCGGGGAAGGTGGGGTAGGGTGGGTGGAGGTGACCTATGTGACCTTGGTGACCGCATGTTGTGACCTTTGTAGCAGTTCTTCGAGTGCATGTGGCTATTTATAATCTATTTGCCAAATTATTCATAGCAAGTGATCATGAAACCAGCGGGACACTTGTGGTTCGAGACCGCGATGTAGGATGTCTCTTATTTTTAATTATACACACCCCCTAGTTTTAGTAGTTAAGATTCTAAAGGTCACCCAGAGTTGAGGTAGTATTTTCCTAAGATTTCTGTGGGATTATGTGTATTAAGAACTTGTCATGCCATTGCGTTTAGGACAAGTGGGATTTCATTTTAAGTATTGCAAAGACGACTTCAGATCGTTACACCATTAAAAGTCAAGCGTATATAATGTGGAAATGTTCCAATCGCTTAACTCCCAAAAGCTGTCTCTCACATTTCACAATATAAAGAAAAAGGATTGTACTCGCAGTCCTTTGGGTCCAGTCAACAGTATCGTTGCCAAGTAATCAGACACTGAGTCATTATTAATAAAACGGGTTCTACATTAAGAAATCACTGAGGATTTCAAAAGTCTTGTTTTTAAAATGCGGATTTATGCTTTCACATTGGAATTCTAAAGCTCCATTACAGAGTTATCATGTACCTGGTAGATCTAATTGGCTGGAGACTTTAGATGAGTGTTATTGGAAGTGCCCTTGGGATCAAAGGGGTCCATTGGAAATGAAAGGAAAGAGAAGAAGAGAGGACAAGAAAAAAGATGAATTTGTTTCTTGATGAGATGACCCATGCTAATGCAGAAATCTCCTCAGTCCGGCCGTATGACTCCCAGAAACCTGGATGTCAAGGATTACATTGCTTCTACAAAATGCTCAAGGACAGTATTGAAGCTGCAAAAGTGGGGCAGCATATTAGACTGAAAAAATGGTTGATTGTCTTGCCCAAATGTGCAAAAACACAGCAACAACAACAATAACAACCTTTTTGTGATTTGGGCTGAAAAAGCACCCACCTAAAGGAATTGAAGCTGCGACCAATTGAAAAAACAAAAATGAGCTCCAAGTTTGTGTGTGTTTTGGGCTAGTGGTTTTTCCTATTTCTCATCTGCAAATTATTTGTTGCATAATTTCCATTCTGATGCTACCAAAGTAAAAAATGGGGGCATTTGTACATTGTGGAATATGCAGTACATGGAACTACCACTAACATAAAAAACGTTTATGTCAGATACATATTAAATTTTGGAATAGTATATTGGCAAACATGTTTCAACCGTAACACAAAAAAAGTATTGTAATCAGGAGGCTTTTACAATTTCTGGTAAAAATAAAGAACTTTCCCGTTGAAAAATACTGTTTCATAGTAAAGGCTGACTCAGAGATTCCAGGAGGGCACCCTCAATTTTCAACAAATTGTGATGTGCATTGTAAAATTAAGTTTGTCCATATACGAATCACGGGTGAAATAGTTAAGTTCAAATCGAAGTCCTTCATTTAGAAAACACAACTTTGTTGATATTGCTGGATTCGGAATTTTTGTTATACACAGTATCTTATTCACTGTTACACTACACGTAATTGGGAACTGCACTTTTACTGCATTGGAAAAACGATAAATCTGATTCATTCAAACTTTGGAATTGGACATTTAGGTGACTATCTTTACGTTCTAGTGGACTATTTTTATTAATTTCACAAAGAAAAATATTTAAACATCTCCGAGTCAGCCTTTAACATATTTTGGACAATTTGTTTGCCAAGATTCAAGATGAGGCATTATATGTGTAAGTGCTACTAGTAAGATCATGGTGGATCCATTTGTAAAAGAAAAGAAAGAGAAACAAAAGGAATACATTAACTCCTGTGATGAGAAGACACCTGCCAATGCAGCAATCTCTCAAATCCAGCCCCGTGGCTTTTAAGAAGGATAAAAATGCAAAGATTACCCACTGGTTGTATGGCAAGATCAATCAAAGTTAACCGAAACAGGTTGGTACAGAGGAAACAGACACCTTGTTTTGATCATTTTGTATATAACAAAGTATAGAGTCGCTGTTAATACTTTCAGGAAGTACTTCATTTTAGAGCTTTCTGGGTGCATTTTTAAAGCCAGAAATTACATTAGGAGTTACATTAATGCTCACTATTATGGCCCTTAAGAAATACAGCAAAGAAAGCAACCATTATAGGCATTGTAACCATTATTATATTACCTCTACTGCCCATTATTGAGAATGCAGCATCTTGGTTGGTCGGGTTGCGCCCATTATTCTGCAATAAGGAGTCAATTAACGCTTTCTTATAATCAAGCGTTACGGTAATCGAAATAAAGGGTTTGCAGTATCATCTGTGGGCTTATAATGTTTCCTCAGCTGAAAATAATTAAAATAATGGGCTGGGCTGCACCTCGCCGCCTATTTAGTTTTTCAGACTTTGGACACATTCTCCCCTAAATGATACTGCATTGCCCTTTATTGGACATATTGTCTTGCAACCTATCCACTGAAGATAGCACCATATCCACTGAAGATAGCATTTTATCTACCGAAGATAGCACCTTATCAACCAAAGGTAGCGCCCTATCCACTGAAGATAGCAGCACCCTATCCTCTGAAGATAGCAGTTTATCTACCGAAGATAGCGCCCTATCCACTGAAGATATAATTAGCACCCATTTGTGGCACCGTATTCTCTGAAAATAGCAAGTTATTACTGAAGCCAAGATAGCACCCTCATCCCACCAAAGATCCAATTTTATTTACAGAAATGCACTTTATCCACCGAGATGGCACCCTAGCCAAGAATGTGAAAAGTCAAGTGAAAGCCAAGAATGCAAAATTCTAGTTTAAATAATTCTTTGGAGATTCCTACGGGACCATGCCAAAAACATTGACAAAGTTTTTGATTTGTACAAGGTTTCATGCTGGCAGAAAAGGTGAAGTGCATTTATGTGACTGAGCTTCATCAGATGTAATTAAGTTACAGCATGTTATCAGCTTTCAAGTGAAACACCGAACAAAGCACCCTTTCCACCGAAGATAGCATTTTATCTACCGAAGATAGCAACCTATCCACCAAAGATAACGCCCTATCCGCCGAAGATAGCACACTATCCACTGAAGATAGCATTTTATCTACTGAAGATAGCACCCTATCCACCAAAGATAGCATTTTATCTACTGAAGATAGCACCCTATCCACCAAAGATAACAACTTCATCTTACTTTATTTCCATTCATATAAAAATACACATAAATATACAACTTCATGAATACAATTTGAATGAGGAGATGACCAAAAGGCCTAAAAGGCCCGAAATGGGTCACCACCTGAAATTACATAAAAAAACCTCTTCATTTCAATATACATTGACAAAAAAATCAACATAACAGTTACACGCGCACACACACACACACACACACACACACACACACACACACACACACACACACACACACACACACAAATGCCACCGCAAACACACACGCGCGCATGCACACATACTCGCATACAGCATCTTGTCCAACCCCTCCTCTTAATACAATCAATACATACACCGTTACCTAGCAACTTAGATAGTTAACTATTCCATGCAAGGTAATTATAACACACAAGGAAGCACAATAGTTAAACATAATCCTTCATAAAATTTCCTTTTACCTGCGACCTGAAGATAGCCCCCTATCCACCAAAGATAGCACACTATCCACTGAAGATAGCACTCATCCACCGAAGATAGCATTTTATCTACTGAAGATAGCACACTATCCACTGAAGATAGCACCCCATCCACCAAAGATAGCATTTTATCTACTGAAGATAGCACCTTATCCACTGAAGATAGCATTTTATCTACTGAAGATAGCACCCTATCCACCAAAGATAGCACCCATTCACCGAAGATAGCACCCTATTCACTGAAAACAGCATTTTATTTACCGAAGATAGCACCCTATCCCCAAAGATAGCACTTATTCACCAAAGATATCACCCTATCCACTGAAAATAGCATTTTATCTACCAAAGATAGCACCCTATCCACCGAAGATGGCATCCTATCTGTCAAAGATAGCATCGACTGAAACAACATCTTCTGAAGAAAGCAAAGGTAACACTACCTACAGCATTGCATGTGCTGAAAGTAGGAACAATCTACCAGAGAGAGAGAGAGCACCCTTAAAAGATGATCCTATTTACCAAACAAAGCACTGTTTCAGTCAAGGGTATACTAATTTTTAATGGAAGTCTTTATACCTCTCTTTGACGTCATTTTTTAACAATAATTAATATAACTTAGTTGAAATTAAAAAAAATCAGCTACAGGATATGACTAGTCAATCAACTCACACTTTAACCAGCTGTCTCTTTGCCACATTTTTTATGCTGTGAGTTTTATCATTTGCCTCAAGCATGCATTATACACCTGATCATGATGGTTATGATGACATCAAAACCCTTGTCAATTACTTCTCAATCATACAGAGGTTAAAAGTTTCTGAAGATCTTTCCTGTCAACAGATTCATGTTTCTAATTAAAGAATTTAGTTGGTTAGTATGAACTTGCCTGTACAAATACGTACAGGGGCCCTTGTGTATATCGGATCGCATGATATTGCCACAATTTTTACACACTGGCTTTTTGCTTCTTGTATTAAATTTTGATCTGTTAGAGTATGGGAGTCAAGTATAGCTTCAGTGTAATTTTATCAAATCATTTTTTAAAACAATGCAAACAAAAATTAAGATTGACATGGTCAATTCTATAAAGTCAAAATGGAAATGGATCAAAATTAGTTTAAACATACCTGTTCTGTGGCAAGTGTTCTTGAAATACTACCAATGTTCATTGGAAGATAACTCTAAATTCTGACAATCTGCAGTCTGATCATTTCTATTAGTTACATTAGGTAAAGTATTAAGTGATAACTTCTCAGTAGGTTTAACAACAATGAGATGGTTATTATTGTTTCACAAACATTTTAGCAAGTTGTTTAATCAAGACTAGACATGTTTGAACTTACCTGCAGTACCTTTTTGAGTTGATATAGAAGTCAAGATATTAAATTCATCGCCCACATCACATACTGTCTTATCTGACATTTTTGACTTTTTTGAGATAGTTTGCATATGTACTTATAATGTTATGGTCTATACATGCACAAAGTTACAATCTTATTAGTGACCTAATTAGTGAGATATTAATTAAGAATTTTGATCAATAAGCTCAAAACTGCATATCGCGATTTCACATACTGTCTTATGTTTCATTTACACGTAATTTCAATAGGCGTATAATTAACGTTGTTCGTAAAACAAGCTGTTTACGTTTTTCACATACAGATCTATGTGCGTCGTATCTGCCTCGTGCATGAACATGACGTGTTTCACATAGTGATCTATCTGAACGCATTGAAATGTAACAGTGAATTTAGCGTCATATGTGAAAATACGACTTTTTTGCGTTTCACATACAGACTTATGACTTTGTAGCTTTATATCAGGAATACAATTGCACTTTCAAAACTCAGCAAGGTTAAAACATAAACTTCAGAATGTTTTCTTCATAATGCAAAATTAAAAAGTAAATTGTAATGTTTAATTCCATAGTTACAAACATGAAATCTCCCGGTAGAATTTCAATGGCGATTTTCTCGAAAACGGCATTTCGTCAGATAAGACATGTGATGTGGGCGGCGAATTATACTCCGGCTCATTATTTCTTGGACATGACATATGTGCACATATCTCTTGCGTGGACTGCGCCCGACGTGCAATCAAACTATGCATTGTTTTGGCGGGGAAGCGGGCGTACTTAGCAACATGTCCAAGAAATTATGAGCCAGAGTATAGGCAAAGTGCCAAATTTTCAATAGGTTTAACAACAAAAGTCATTGGTTAATGTTTTTTTCTTAAACATATTAGCAAGTTGCCTACTCAAGACTAGACATGCTTGAACAGTGACGTACTGACTGAAGAGCGGGAGAAATTAGCCTGTCCCCTCTGCAAGGCTAAAAAAAGCATGTGAGGGGGCAGATGTCCCCCAATTCCAAAAAGCCCCCCAAAACCCCTAAAAAAAGGCCAAAAAAATAAAATTTGCAAGCGGAGCAGCCAAAAAT
>JAMKCH010039492.1:0-13367 GCA_023653785.1 Ophioderma brevispina | reverse complement strand
TTTCTGAGGACAAACACTAAAATTACCATGCTTGTATCTCAAAGGAAGTCGTCTAATTTAGACCCATGTTTAAACTAGTGGTTTAGTCCTACAAGAGTGACATTTTTTTTCCTTTCAAAATACTCCCAAAAGTTGTACTCTATGGGAGAATTCTATGGGCCGAAACGTCCCATCCACAAGAAATTTCTCACCCATATTATAGTCCTACTTTCATGGATTTGAAAGCGAAAAAAAAGGTCCCACAAATGTAAGGACTAACCCCTGGTTTAAACCTGGATTCTAAATTAGACTCCCTTTCAGAATACCAGCCATATCTCTGGAACTTTAAAGAGCCAATTGAGCTGGTTTTTCCTCAAAATAAATTGCAGAAAATGTGCACAAAAAATAAAAAATGTAAAACTGAATTGGCTGTTTGCCTTGGCAATGGCCCATTTTGCTTGTAATAATAACATACATGTTATAGCCTAGCCCACACCTATTTTGAAGTTATTGCACACATTTTTTATTAGGCTTGACAGTATGTGTGCTGCCCCTTAATGTTCCATTATCCTGTCTATGGGAGAATGGAAGAAATATGACTTGCATTGAAGTAGAGGTGCAAGGTTGTCTTTTATGGTTTGTAACATAAATTGATTATGTATTTTGGTCATGTTAGTAGTGCATTTGGACTCTGAAATTGTTTTGTATCTAAAATAGTAAAAATGTAAGGAGAACTAAGGGTCTGCTTGCCTCAGAGATTTATTTGATGACCGATCAATAAAGCTTCACGCAGTAGAATAGACATTCATTGGCCTGACCAATTGAGTTGTGAGGAAGACACTGTACATGTCTTGCATTGATGACTTTACTTGTTTAGGAAGTTGCAATGAATTGTGTACCGATCCTGGAGTGTCTGCGTAAAATCAGTGCATGGCGTTCTTAATGGAACATTGAAGACAGGTAAACTCTCCCTGACCTTACGGGAACTTGTTTCCTGCTGAGCATGACTCCTATATTATCTAATAATGCCCTTAACTTAAAGAGATGGCACATTTGAAAAATAGTGCGCCTCAGGTTTTCAAAAATCCATATTTTTCATGGTTTTAAGCTTTTTATATGCCATTAGCCTCACCTTAAATGATTAAGACCAATCGCATCCTATGGGAACCAGAAAACGATTTTATAATTAATGTCGCCGGCACCAGTACGTCAGCAAGACATGAATGGCGTTTAACACAAAGCCAAACGCACCGCCTATGCATGGTTTCCCACGGCCTCACCTGTTGACTGGTCTGTTACCTTTGTGGTTTTTAATATCAATGATCATGAGTCGATCTATGATATCATGTATATACCATTAGTTTATTAAATTATGGACTTTAGCTCCAAATTGCCTGGATGTCTTTAACCTAGCTCTTATTAACGTCCCTAGCTGTTTTTGAGTATGTTATTTTTTATGTGTAAAATGTATCTCTATTCTTCAATCGCCTGAACTATCATTTGGGAGCAAATTAAAGAAATTCATTTTTGTGAAAATGTGCCAGTGCCCACGTAATCCAGACTGTGAAAGGCAACGGTTATAGAAACGTCATGTGAAGTCCAATTATTGGGACTAGGTAAATTGTACAAAAATTAGAATCTCCTTCCCAGGAATAAATGGAGGAGTGAGGGGGAATACGTAAATGTGTACGTTGAAGGGGAACATGGACGTGAAAATTTTCACAGGAGAGGGGACTAGCAACTATTATTATTAAATGGAGAATTTTTCAGGAAACAGGTGGGGAAAGGGTATTGCAAAGGTTTGAAAGTTAGCATAGGGGAACGCAAATTTTTTCGCTGGTAAAAAGTTGAAATCCCTCATTCCCCCTCATAAATAATGACCGCTCCCTTAGGGTTAAAGTTTCAGTGCTGGCTTTGGTTTATGGTTGTAGTATATATACTGTTCCAAATGTTTTATTTCTCTCATTCCACGTCTAAGTCGCCACATACGCAAGCCATTCCGCCTCCGCATAGCAACAAGGTTAAAAATCACACTAATAATTTTAAATCAACCAATCACAAGCGGGTGTTTGATCCAAAACAGGCGCGTAACATGAGTGCTTACACCACAGGCACAGCGCGATAGCAACAGCAAAACCCCGTGAAAAGGAGAAAATAAATCCTGGACAGCAGGCACAAAATAACCAAGCACCAAAGGCAAATTGCCTTGGTGTCCCCGCCTACCACTATTGTACCAGTTTTGCCTTGATGCCCTAATTTTTTTTGCCATGTCTTTGTCCCTATTCATAACATATTGTCTTGATGCCATTTTGCACATGAAAATTTCCTTGAAATTGGCTACCCTTTAAAAATCTTATTTTGCACCCTGCTGGACATAAGTTTAACTGCTGGTATAAATACCATTACCCATTTCACAATCATCACTGTTTTCAAAACCCAATCTTTTGAAATCTGAAATGGCATTTTTCAAAAAGTTTATGTCTGCTTCACTCTTAGAGCACAATTGAACATATCCAATTAAATATGCTTATATTGTACTGTAAAAGAAAATAAATATCAGCTTAAAGGTGCAATCATTGCTTTCTTGAGGAGAAATAATAGAGGATTCCCAATCAGTAGAGTTTCTATTCTTGATAAAGTTGGTACTTAAAGACAGACTTATGCCCAGCTGGGCTAGGTAGTATTGCACATATAATAAAGTAAATGTTAGTACTGAATCGAAATTTGTTGACTGATAACAACGAACCACCATTTCCAGACACATAGAATGGACCAGAGTACCCCAGCACATCCGCACGGACCTCAGGCCATTTGATGTCCGTCAGATTTACTCTTGCCTGCGCGCCATCATCACCACCATTATCAGAAGGTGCTAAGGCACAAAGAAAACGCATTTCACACACCGTGTATCCTTGCATGGTAGATGTAGCTGCTCCCCGTCCCATGAGAATGCCAAGAGTAAATGCTTACTTTGGTGTGTCTGAATCCAAATGCAAATGTATACATGAGGTGTCCGATGGCAAAACTTAAGCAAGCCCGTAATGACGTAAGTATGTCATGTAGACAAGGAATGCTCACCACATGCAGGAGAAGATCAGCCCAGCCACTATGAACTGGTTTGTAGTTCTTGATAAGGATGGCCTTGCATGAAAGACATCACACGCCGCATAGACTCACAATGGGTAAACATTTGACTATGACTGCTTGGTAGTTCATATTATCTGCACTCTTAGGTGGACCATAGCGTGGTATCCAGTGCAGGATATAGATTACAATGTGACCGTAAATGGAAGTAGTCGCAAAGCAAATGAAGCCATATCTGAGTAAATAGAAACAAACACTATTCCATATAAGTATACAAGCTGCAGGAGATTTGATGGCGGGACTAGCTGTGTATAGGCCACTAAGGTGTTGGAAGTTACTGGTATGGGTCTTCTTGGCCACATTTTAAACAAGCAAGAAAAGCTGAGATCAATATGGCACACTTGAGTAAATTGTTACTTAACAATTGGCCCTGGTTTACAAACCCAGTCGCTGACCATTGCTTTAACTCTTTGTAGTCCTTCACCACTTGAGCTCAATTCTCTGTTTGAGCCAGTACTCCTTTGGGGCAAATATCATTGATTACTGTCCCTGTTACCAGTTTAGAGTTAGCCTTGGCGGGGGCCCTTTTCCCTGCTTTGTTACTGTAAAGCCTCTTTTAGTCACAAAACCAATTGTTTCCAGTAGGCCGCACACATTAAATTTTTTAAAAGCCATATTTTTAACTGTATTTCATTTTTCATGATAACTGATAAAATTTGATTTTTTAGACCAAAATGCTTCAGAGCTAAAAAATATTTTAAAAATATAATTTTAGTTTTTTTGTTTTTTTTTAAAACTACAGTAAAATATGGTTTAATCAGAAAGAAAGTAGTGGTTTGCCAATTTCAATATTTCTTGAACTTGAGAAAAACCATATGCCCGTGTGAGCAGCAACCTATATTACAGAAAAATTGGCTTTGAATTTAACAAGTGGGTGACGCGATCATGGTCCGATTTTTTTCTTCTGCCAGGTAGAAGATTAATCCTGAATTGACCAAAACCCTCATGCAGTGGTACTCATTTCTTATTGTGTGTAATACAACCCATCCATTGTTTACACCTCCTCAGGCTGTTACTGAATGCTGTTGATTTCAAGAGTCTCATAATTTCCATGCATGGCCATGGTCATGATATACATACCCTACTTTGCACCACGAGATAGTGACATCCCCTGCTTGCACTAAATGAGACAGATCCTATACCCAAGCTTTGTTTGGTAGCTATGTAACAGTTTTTCTGATGGTGGGTCAGATGCAAAAGTTTGGCTTGACAAATTAAACTGAGATGGACTTCTATAGCCATTTATATCAAAATAATACTTCCAATGTTATAATAGACAATTGTGGTACAGAATTACTTTGTTTGTATGCCTATTTTAATAACACTGATAGCTGGAACTATTTCATAAGCAGACTAATATTTCATGTGTTGTAAACATGCACAATTTTTTACAGCAATGTATGACATATATTACTACACAATAGTGATTGGCCTTTGCACTTGGATAAACAGTTCCCTTAAAAGGGAAGTATGGTACCCTGACGGGTGGGTTCAATGCAATGCGATTTCTACTCAAATAATACAGATGTATCATAAAAAAGTAAACATGAAACTGAATGTCTTTTTGTTTCACAATAAAGGTTGATCATTATTATGATGCCTTGCATAGTATTCAATTACAATATAGTAAACAGTTTGACAAACTCAATTTTTTGTTTCATTTCACAATGTGCACTAAATGCAGAAGATGGTTCTTTATTAAGGACTCGTCTTGCATGTGATGTTTTCTCACTCATGAAAGCATCTCACCAAAAACACTTGATTAACTAATTTTTAAATCAAATTGGGCCGCCGTTTTGGTGTACAAGCAAAATTTGTATTAATTGGCATAGGATGTGGTTACAAATTGGTTGTGGCATAACTTTTGAAGATGTTTTTGTTCATTTTTCTCAAAGGAAACATTTCCTGGGCCTTATTTTCACTGGATGAGAAACTTTCTTCTGATTGAAAAATCTCAATTGGATTGGGGGCGAGTGTGAATTAGCATATTGTACCCCTAAGAAATTTTATTTGTGGTTAGGTCAATTTGAGCAATTGTTAACATTCTGGCCCAGCATGTGTCTGATCTCCTTCAGATCAAGTAGCAAAATAATTCATGTGCAATTATAATTCTATTGCAAAATGCATTATTCTGGGTAATTTATGGATATTATGTCCACAAATTCCACCCTCCTTGTCATCATGGCTTCCAGGTTAAGCTTGTTTTTTTTTCTAGACAAATTGTACCAGCCCTTCACACACACCTATTATTTCCAAGAGGGAAATGGTGTTATGCATAACAGCAATTATGTGAGAGGATACAAAATTTGAAATTTATTAAGTGTCCAGTTTGTAGATTATCATGTTTTGAAGAGTCCAAGTGTTGAATATATTGGATCTGAAACATGATAATCATAAAATTGGATGATTTACGCCCAAACTTTATTGGTCTCGCTATGAGTTTTAAAATATTGGGCTCGACTTCGTCTCGCCCAATATTTTTGCAACTCATAGCTCGACCAATAAATTTGGGCTCAATCGATCCAATTTTATAAGAAAGCCATGTAGGAAAAAAAGTCAACAAATAGTTTTCTTTTTATCCCATGTTGCACCTATGACTCAAGTTTGAACTTCAACTTTTCAATGGAGGTCAATTTCACATTTTTAGCCTATCTTTCAACTTGACCTCAGATGACCTTTGACCTTGGCACATGACCTTTGACCTCATCAACATATGAGGGTGCCCATGACTCAAGTTTGGTTCCAATTGAACTTCAACTTTCCAATTAAGGTCAATTTAAAAAAAAAACATTTTAGTGACACACGCACACATACACGTAATATACATGCACAACAGATTGCTAAGTGGTCCTGCCAGCTATGCTGACGGCCCACAAAAACTGCTATAGGCTTTGATTGTAATGTACCATTGGACCTACATATAAGCCACAAAATAAAATTTGCCAGGAAATTGTATTTTTTGTCAAGTTTTAATATTAATTAGTTCAGAAGTTAAAGGGATAAGCAGCAATCAATGCAAGAGAATAAAAAATGTGGAAAATCAAAGATAAATATGTACAATTCCATGTAAATACTCAGATGTGGGAACAAAAACACCAAGTAGTGAAAAAATGAAGTATTTGAGGGAATTTGTCATACTGTCTCCTGTAAATAGACATATACAGGAATTCCGTCTCAAAATCTACACTAACAGCTGATTGTGGTTTACACCAGTACAGAATAAACAAGGATCAATAATATTTGTGTTTGAGATCAAACTGTACAGGTCATGGTGTATCAATCTGGGATATTCACAGGGGAAGGCTTTTTTATCTCAAGTTGGAATTTTGATACACACGTATAGAAATTACAGAATCAGATAACAAGTACTGGCTTGTCTTTAATACACAGATTTCAAGCCAACCACTTGCAGTGTATATTAGCACATCCATGCCAGTAACAAAAATACCAAAATACGAATTTTGATGATTTTTTTGATGTTTCGGATCAGCAAATCACTGCTTATCCCTTTAACAGTTTAGCATATTAACATGTAATTAGGCCTGTTATTTCATATGTTCATATAGTATTGGAAATAGGCCTGCAATTTTACAATAACCCTGCTCTTCTAAAAAATACACAACTCTCGTATTTGTGAGGTCCAAAATTACATAACCCCCTATATTTTTCCCAGCCCTCCCTCCCAAATAATGAATGGTCCCTATAAAACATAATGTGCAATTTAAGGGCAGCACATAAATAAAATGTTAATTTGCACAGCTACTTGACATTCTGAGGGTATTGATGCCATTCATATTGTACACGCAGAGGTCATTAAACGTGTGTGTGTATTGACTGAGCATTTGATCTGATTACACAGTTTATGAATGGTAACCAGAGCATACGTGCTTCCACTGTGCACGGGCTTGTTCAAGAATCAACCACTAAGCACTTATAGCATTGAAAAATGCATGGATGCATAGAGATTTTAGGCTGCTTTTCACTGTTATACTGTTGTGTTGAAATGCATCTTTCAAATATTATCATATCTACAACACACAGAAAGACCGGTTACATTAATACTACTGTGTAAGCAGAGCTCAGCTGTACATCACTGTAGCTATATCACTATATTGCCAGAATTAGTTGTAGTCGGGGGAACATACTTTATACTTCATGACATGAGCTATCTTGAATTTGATATAAATCAAGATAATCAGACTTGAACATGTGCCTGTTGAGGTACATAACAAGATACAGGGTGGTCATTGCTGTTTTATGTCTTACTGGTTGGCAATAACAGCTGAGAATATTTCAGTTCATTTGAAAGACTTTTATTCTGGACACATTTTAGCATTCAGCATGCAGGATAGGTCAGGTAGCAAGTGTTGCCATTTCAAACATTGTTTTACCTTACCTACCAATAAATCCCTAAACCATGAATAAATAAATGGAAGAGTCTATTCGCACCGTGGCGGTGGGAATAAGCAATGTTTTTCTGTAATTCGCACTGCAGCGGTGTGAATAAGAAAACTTCTCTTGTAATTCGCACCGTGGTGGTGTGAATAAGGATTTTTTCTTGTAATTCGCACCGTAGCGGTGCAAATAACGGCAATTTGCCCGTTGTTCACACCGTCACCGAGGCAGTTAGAGTAAGGCCCTATATTTATATATATATAATATTTTTTTTTTTTTTTTTTTTTGGGGGGGGGGGGGTATTTTTCTCGTTTCTTTTCTTTTTTGTTGTTGATAATTTGGGATGTTTTTACTCCAAAGAACATTTCTTTTTTGTTGTGTTTTTTCATCTATTTTCATCCATTTTCATAATTGTTTATTTTATATTTATTATTGCTCATAATGTATTTTTCACTTTTGTTTTCATCTTTATATGGTTTTTAATTTTATTTTTAATCATTTTTATTTTAATATTTTGTTTTTTATTGCTGTATTTTCATTTACTTGTATTTTTTATTATTAAATTTGTATTATTTTTTGTTCATTCACTTTTGTTATTATTTTTTGATTTGCTTATATTTAGTTATTTTGTTTTAATTTATCATACTTCTTTTTATTACTTGATATTTTTATGTAACTTTTAATTGCTGTTAAATTTGTAAAAATATTTCAATTGTAAATTAAGTTTTTTTACTTATTTTAAATTTTAATTTACTTAGTTTGTTTTGACCAATAGGACAGCATGTGTTAGATTAATGTAGCCGATCACATTTGGAGACGTTTTCTTTAAATTCATTATTGTTATATTGTTAATATATTATTATTATTATGTATTGTTGATGTTGTTATTTCATAGGCCTATCACACACATCATCACATCACCACATTACAATTTCACCCCCATCCCCATTTACCAACATGAAATAGGGGCCTATTCTAAACTGGCAGGTTATGATGACTCCCACTTCCTGAAACAACTTCCCTAACAATTCTTCCAAAATTGCACCTTTTTCTTCCACAAAAAAATAAATAAATAAACAAAAAAAAAAACAATAACACAAACCTTTCGGTCCTAAAAAAAAATCAGCACATAATATGTTCAATTTCTTGTCCCAAATATTGCTCCCTCTAATCACTAGCATTGTTCATTTTCCACTTTTTCAATGAAAAAGACAGTACCTGGCAGAGCTCGGCAGTACCTTACCCCATAGAGTTATAAGCTATAGAGTTATAATTATATTCATCTCAGGTTATAAGAAAGCTTTACGCCTACTGTCGTCTGTCTAATGTCTGAGAGAATAGTGATAATCAAATTTGCCGCGGCGGAAGAAATAGACACGTAGCTCAGGTCAAACGCATGCGTAAGACAGCCCATTTGTCGTGGTGCGAATAAGAAGAAATTGTTAGCAATTGGCACCGCCACAGTACGAATAGCCACTTCGTAAAAATAAATAGTGCATATATAATCTATGGTGTTAAAGGGATAAGCAGAGATTTGCTATCAAAAAAAAAATCATAAAAATTCCTGTATTGGTATCTTTGTTACTGGCATGAATGTGCTAATATACCTGCAAGTGATTGGCTTGAAAATTGAAATCCACATATTAAAGGTGCAATGAGAGATTTCATAAATCAGGTGTTCCTAAAAAAAATTGAAAGTACTGATTTTTGCCCTGGTGTAAAGCTTTCCATCAAAAATATCCCCATCTGAAAGCATTAAGTTGAGAAATGTTTCTTTGGTACAAAAACTGTGATGTGAAATTTCTAATTTTGTATAGGAGCAAATACGAAATTCATACATGTTTTACATTGAAATATAAGCAAATCAAAATCACCATTTTCTCTCTTTTAAGACATTTCTTTTGCCAGATAAAAGGTAAGAAATCTATTGAGCATCAAATCTATATGAAATTACTATGGTGCCTCAAAATCTCTTGTTGCACCTTTAAAGAGAAAACAGTAAATTTTATCCAACTTCTAGAATTTGTATACATGTGTAAAATAATTCCGACCTGTAGTCAAAAATCCTTTCCCTGCAAATGTACAAGACTTAAAGCATGATATTGTGCACCATGACATGTACAGATTGAACTCAAACACGTACATTATTACACCATCACTGCATGTCAATTTGTGGGAGATGGTTCTCAAATGCTTCATTCTTTTATTTAGTAATTTTTTTTTTCTACTTTAGTTTACTGGAATTGTACACACTTACCCCTGCTTTATAAACTACTGTACTGACCCAAGTATAGTCTCACCCTTTTTAGAAGCTACTAGTGACAGAGGACTGAAAAATAGGTCATTTTTTGGTGAGAGACAGCCAAATTGCCACAAAATAGGGGTTTTCCAATTGACAAATTTGCAAAATTTTCTCAAAATGGGGTCTTTGGGTGAGATTATTGCAAAATTTTCTAAAAAACAGAGGTCTTTGAGTGAAAATTTTTCAAAATTTTCCCCCAAAATAGTTGTTCTTTGGGTGACAGTGGTAAAATTTTCACAAAATATGCTGAAAAAAAGGGGTCTTAACAGCCTTACATATGTGTCACTTCCCTGGGGTCACTTCCAAGATGGGAGTGTCCCCCGGTAGTTTTCTGAAGTTTGATGCAACTAGCCATGTATTAAAGAGACATGAGGACATTTCCAGAAAGCACCCCCAATTTTTGTCAAACCCTGCATATTTGGAATGCTTACCAATGTATTAGATCACACCTGAAGTGAATAAGCCGAATACGCCTTTATTATAATAAGATGATGCTTTAGTGTTTTCTGTCATGCGCAACAGAAAATCAAAGCATGGTTTTCTATCATGTCTATAGGGATGATTACAATAGTAGGCAAGTTCAAAACAAGGTCTGTGGTTTTCTTTTGAACTTGTTTGTCTGATAAACCTTTGAAACATCCTCGGTAGGTGGTCTACAACGGATTCAGTGCATTTTGAGAGAAACTTGTATTCTCAAAAAAAATCTCCTGTCACTTTAATGACTATAATGTAAGTTTAGTGATTTTTTAGCAAAAAGGAGACCAAAATAGTCACAAAAATTGAACCAATTTGCCATAGCCACAGCGGCAGCCATATTTGATATGGCAACCTCCGACCTTACGGCAGTCCAGTAAGTACGTAATCCTAATTCTAAAATTGGGGAACGGGTTGGTGCAGCGTATCTTCCCTCGCCTTTCACCAATGAGGTCTTGGGTTCGATCCCCGGTAGGGGCTCGTTCTCGGTGGCTTTATGTGAATTTGGTTTCTCGATCCATACTCGTTCCCGCAGGTTTTCTCCGGGTACTCCCGTTTCCTCCTGCTTATAAAATCGAGCTTCTTCGCATAAATCTGTTCTGGTATTATTGTTTCTCTGATGTGCTGAGCACCTTTCATGGCTGCCGCACAGCACCTTGAGCACATTTATGTGGGTATGTCGCACGTTAAAAAATACACATTATTATTATTATATATTGCCAATAGCGCCAAAGTGAATTTTAATGATATGTCATCTTTCAGCGCAGGATTTCTAAAAAATGATGGGATCTCTCTCAAAAGAGATGGGATAAAAAGTAAATTAAAACATATTATATATAGTCCATTTCTCTACCTCTGTGTAGTTATGTCATAACCTTGATGCAGCTTTTACGCACACGTCAAGATATGCCGTCTTTATGCGCATGTAAAACGCCGTCACTTTAAGCCAGCATGCATGGTTTACTGATGCGGCCATCAAATCTTGTGCTGACGTGCTGCACGGAGGTAGGGAAATGGAGTATAATTTGACTATGGAATGAATCAGAATAATGGCACTAACCCCATGGATCTTAATTTAAGGGGATGCACAGTTGGCAATTTTTTTTTTCTTTCTTGACCAATGACCCCCCTTCCATCAAGTTCCCATGGGGCTTGTCAAGTTCTCATGGGGCTAGTCAAGTTCCCATTCTGCTTCATCCCATAAAATGTTTTTAATAATTAAGTTTATTTGCAAAATGCAATAAACTGGGCCGCCAACAACTACCACCCATCTATCAATCGGTCATCAAGTCATGTGACTCGGATGTTAATCTTGAGTCATGTGACTTCTCTCCCGCTTTAGAAGCGCACTCTTGAAAAAGACAGTGTTGGATGATGGTCGAAAATTTGAGTAAGTCAATATTTACAGCTGTGAGACCTGTTTTAAAGTTACCATAATCACTCTGTAACATGTTTGAATCTCTAATTACTCTACATGCTCCATATGTTAAAGGTCCCAGGAAATGCCAATAGAATTGATGTGGTGTGTGTCAAGTCTACAAGGAAGGACAAGAAAGCATTCAATATTTGGGTTGGTGATGACATCATTAGTGAAACTATTGATTTTCAGAGAGTAATAGAAAATTCCAGGTGACTGGTGTGAATCTATTTATGACACTGACTGAAAATCAATAGTTTTACTAATGATGTCACTGGTAGTGTATTCTTTTTTCTGGCCCTGTTTATTGGAATGGAATGCCCCGTAGAGATTTGGAGTAGGTTTATCATCTCATTTCCTGGGACCTTTAAACTGACATGAGCAGAGGGAAAAAGGGAAAATTATGGTACAAGAGATATCTTTACAATAAAGGTGTTTTTAAAACTTACAGGTTCACTGCTTGTAGATGAAAAGATTTTGTTTTTGCTTTTTTTACTTGTTCTTCTTAATATCAGTATCTACAAATTTTGTAGAGTAGACCCCAGACTTATTCTAACATCGTCTTGGCATCTGAATTTGAGTTCCATTGAATTGTGTTTTCCAATGATTATGCAGTTTTGATGGACTTGCAGGGTATAACCATTGTTGTAATAATGTGATTATCAGAAATTCCTCCTCTTTTGGAGAACATTGAGAAAAAATGCCTGCACATAGGCTGCACTAAATGTCCCTTGTGAAACTTGCTATAAAAAGGGTATAGGTGTGCCACCAACAAATAGAAAAGTTGACCCATTCCTATAGTAAACAATTGTAATAATAATAACTACAACCTGTACATTTAGTTACCTGTAAAATATGGACCCATACAGGGGTTAACTAATACATGTCACTTATTGATCCATTGTAGTACTTGTAATACTTACATTTACTTATTTACCAATTAAACCCCCGGTTACCGCAGTGTTAGTAGACAAAAAACCCTGAAAACAAATCAGATTTTTATTGAACTATTTGACCCAAATTGACAATTCCCATTGTAACATCATTAAATAATGATCAATTATAAGTGAAAAGGTGGTCTATATCTCTGGCACATATATGTACCAGCCCTGTTTTCAGAGCAGCCCCAGGGTACGGAAGGTATTCATAACTGATGAACTGCAGAAGAACCATTGTAACTATGCTCTTGTCAATGTATTCCTTACATATTGCACCATGCTTACATGTAGAGTATCTCATTACTCCTAAGTCTAGCCAATAACGCCAGAAAACAACAACTACCAAACGTAAGACCTATCCATGAGCCCACATATATTTGAAATATTTGAAATTTCAGTAACAGTGAAAACTAAAGGATAAATCTGTTATAGAATCCCATACTTTATTTTTCAAACTGTAAAATTGATAGAAAAGGAAAGAGATATGAATTTCCATTCAATTACATAGCTAATCAGAGGGGACATTAAGCCTTCGTCCAGTGTACAGAGAGTCAAAACTGTACATGTACATCGCAGCCAGTTTCGAATAAGAGTAGGGTGAAAACCCTTGACTGTTTCCAATCTGCCCCAGTCTCAAAACGGGCCATGTTATTAGGAGTGTCCATATCATGGATACCCATTGCCCTGGTTCAGTTTATACAGCTAAACTAATCCTAAC